>JBBPTL010000100.1:0-15427 GCA_038094095.1 Boletus putidus
TTTGCCAATCTACAAGTTTTCTTCATCAACTGTAGTGGGCCTGGAGGGCACTATACGAAGATTTTCTGTACCAGAGGCTGTCAGCTCCGAAGAGCTGCCATGCCATGGCTGTGCTAGGTGTGAAAATTGAGGCTGTGCTCCTAAATTGGTGATTTGCTGATGCGGCTGTGGCTTCAAGTCATGACAGCTTCCCGAGCTCCACAGGTCCAGCAACTGCCGCCCATACATTTACCGTAACCAATATCGACGGCGCTGGCACTGCAAGTGCGTCGAATGGAGCTAAAGAACAAAAGGCACTGATCAACAGTTGATTTTGGCCCTTTAGCCCAACCAGGCCCGGCCCTATATGTGGGTCTGGGCCTGGGCCTGCCGGGGTTGGCAGGCCCTCAACATCGCTACTAGGTTGGTACTTGGTAGGTTTCCAATCTACTCCTCGAGGTCCTTTACCAGCATAGCAGATCTCGTGAACAGCACTACACGAACGTGAGTGTAAGAACCCAATTTTGAATGCCACAATGACATTCGGATGGAGTGGTAACGGTCACGGCCAGCGTACCTGGATGAAGATGCCAAGACGAACTGAGGTTTTCGAATCCTCGACTTGTCCGCACTCGGTACGTTGGCATTGTCAGTTACTGGGAAAACAGGTCAGCCATGGGCACCGCACAAGCTGGAATCGTAACAGGGTGCACAGACGATACGGCACGCGCGAACAAGCGACCCTGCTTTCTGTTGTTGTCAGATGATTCGCTGGTACCTTTGATTCCGCCGTTTGACAGGTGCCGTTGAATGTTCAGTGATGCGGCCAAACTGGGAGCAATTCATATGCACATTCACGGTCTGGTGCGGTCGTGTGGCAAGTAGCCTCTTCCTGTGCGTCGCCATTATAAGTATGAGCAGAAAATTTGGTGGTCAACTAGCCTCCCACTTCGACGCGTGCAGGTCAGTCCCCATCTAGTAAGTGGGGGTGTCTTGCTAAACATCTTGTAGATCCAGGTCACCGTGTGATGGAGAAGCTCCGCGAGTTTTTCTATGACCCATCGCTTTATGGAACCGGGCAATATTGCTGCTACGATAGCCAATATCGGCCCACGTACCACAATGCAGAGCAGCGATACGTCAGCCCTACCACCGGCAAGTGCAAACCACTCATAGTCCAAGCAGTCCATCCCAAGAATCCGAACATTGGTAGGATCGAAATCGCCGTCGGAGAGAATACTCCTAAAGCGAGGAAACTTGCTATTTGGCTTGTGCTAAACCCACCATTCAAATTTAAGGAGGTCCCCCTTTGGCTCATGCGTTGGGCTTGGTTCACTCTCGCGCTCATATGGCCATTAGGTGTGCCGAAGTATACCGGATTCTATCCCGCCTACTTGTCGAGATACTACGGGCAGCTCTGGGCTGCTCGTTCCCCTCGCGAGTATTCTCTTCGAAGAGCTCAACTAGGAGCGGAGCCCGTCCACGAAATCACGCATTCCACACACCCCCGTCGACTCATCATCTATGATCCTGCGTCGAGGTCCTGGCATGTCTGCTCCGACCCAAACATCATTAAGCAACAGAAATATGTTACCATCTCCTACCGACGCGAAGACATCATCCCTGAAGGTACCGCTCAGGAAGATCAACTCCCTTTAAAGGCGATATTCGTTACGGAGGTCGAAGCCGTCATGGGATCTCTCCATCAGACCGCTTATTGGATCGACCTGACACTCATAGACAGAGCGGGGCCTCAGCCACCGGAAGAGATCGACAAGGATCTGTATCGTATGGCGGATGTTTACCGTGGTGCCGAGTTCACGCTTATCATGCTCCCTGCTGGGGTCACGGAAGAGGATGCATGGTTGACATACGGTCAACGTCTCTGGACATTTCCCGAGGCCCTCTTGAGCCGTGAGCTGCGGTTCAAGTTCGGAAATGGCGAAGTCAGACCCATCACCCTCCATCAGCTCGCGAATCGCGCCTACGCCGGCTTCGCAGAGGAGTCGGCCATCATCAATGCGTATGGGCTGAGAGATCCGTTGGAAAGGTTGGAAAGACTCTCGCTGCTCAAGTCTGCCCTTTGGCGACGCACGAGCACAACTCTGAATAGACTTGAAGAACCAGGTGCTGAGCTCCACTTCAGGGCAGAGAGGGTGTACGCCCTTATGGGGTTCTTCGAGCATCGCATCCATCCCCACTTCCAAGAAACACAATTTCAAGCACTTGTTAGGCTTTCGATGGCCAACGACAACGACCGCATCGTAGAGCGCATGGTTTCTCTTTTGCCTCCTCAGATCCGTGAAACTGCTTGCTGGTATGCCGAGGAAGACGAATGGGGTTCGAAATTATGGGACATCGAACCAGAAGTTCAGGTAGTAGGAATGACGGAAAGGGAAGCACTTGTCATTGGAGGTTGTCGAGCAGCCGTCATCCGGTGGAAAGACTTTCCCTCGGTCGCTTTCGCCATGCGGCGCTCATACAAGCGACTCATCGCCAATTACCTCCCAAATGTTTTCTGGGAACTGCTCCTCATCGGGATCATTCTGGAGGCGAGTTTCGGTCGCCCTCCTCTGGATAAATTGTATCCTGGAGTATGGGTTCCCCTCGTCATCGCAATTATTCTGATGCTGTTTGCACCTCTGCTGGTAGCATATGGGACCTCTGGACGCATAGTCAATGCACAGCCGTGGCTGGTTGGTGTCAAGGGGTTGATCTCTGCGGAAGAAGCTTCTACGCTCATGTATGGAGGTGCGATCTTTGCCTTGCCAAGAACGTCTTACAGTCCCTCTGGTACCACTCTGTCCCAAACCGAAACGGGCAGGTTTAGACGCGGAGACCCGGCACAACTGGAAGCACTTAGGCCTCAAACTCTCAACGGAAGAGAGGACGACGACCTGTATACACTGATCGACACGCTATCGGCTACGATCTATTACTTCCGTGCGGCACGCCCGCCGACGGTATGCCTGTACACGGGACGGGAGTCAGGGATGGGGAGATTCGTGTTGTGCAGCGAAAGATGCACTGTCAACGAGCTGCACAAGGAGGCGGTCGTCAGGATGCCATGGTACATCGGTCAATCCATGCGTGCGTGCGACTGGGTTGCGATTGGTTGAATGAGTGCTTTCTTTTGGCGAGTTACGGAGAAAATTGCTATGGAATTCGATGGTTGAGTGCTTTTTTGTTCGTGCAAATTTGTAGTTTGATAAGTTGATGATTGAGAGCTTGGTATTCGTTCCGTACAATGTATATGTGGAGAGTTTGGAAAGGATATCGAAGTACGTGGGTTGTGATTGGCTGCAGAACCTCTCAAGCCTATGTCGGAAAGCCGGACGTTCGCGCCCTGTTTTCAAATACGTTTGCATCACCGGCGTACCAAATTTAGTAAACGTCGGTGCAGGACACCGAACACCACCCGATCGTGCATCGTCCTTGTAAAAATATCAGATGCCAGATATCAAAATGGTCCCCAGGAAGGTACAAAGTGTAACTTCATAGCAATTATGGTAGAAAAAAAACATAAACCATTGTCAAACTCGTCCATCTCATCTTTTTCGTCTGATGAAAAAGCTTCGACGCATAGCGCAGGGCCCTAGGGAATGGCACTGGTAAACCCCGGTGTACCGGCGGGGTTTCAGGCAGGCATGTGCATCGACGAGTCACTATAGGGATTACTTACCTTGCCGAGGAAGTCATTCATGCCAACTTTTTCAAGTATGATATACACAACAGCAGCGCCTCCCCCTTGTCGACTCGCCAACGTCGAGGCAAATGAGATCGCGCAATTCCTGTCATTCACGCAGCACGTGCGGTACACGAAGACAGGTGGGCAAGTGTACATCTCGGACTACCAAGGTGAATGAAATCCACGCATCAACATACGACGTGAGATGCTGATGTATTGACAGGAAGCAAGACACTCTTGACTGACCCACAAATTCTGATACATCCATAAGTTTTGATGTCGTCATGTTTACTAATTTTATGTTCGATAGTGATGTCAGTGCGGGCCTGAATTTGTTCGGTGACGGATATGTAGAGACGGGGGTTGGGCCCTTCGAGCACTCCTGCAGCACGAACAAGTACTGTAGGTGGCCTGGGTTCAAGTTGCAGTCGCTCGAAGAATTGTCGGATTCGTCAGGCAGTGCAGTGGCGGGCACGTAACTTCATCTCTTTACTCGACACTTTTTACCTTCTTGGGGACTGTTTTGATCTAATTTGTCTTCAGTGCCAGGCGAAATCAGGGAGATGACGAAAATTCGAGCCCGACATGCCAGTGGATGGCGTGGAGAGCTCCGTTGATTACAAATTTCGCACGAAAAATATCTAAGACGACGGCGCTGAGAGATGTTCACTAGACATGCGGGGGGCTATGTATGTGACGAGGGATGACCGATGCTACTCTAAGTGTTGCGAGGCGTGAAGCGGGTGGGCGAAAGCGCGAAGCGCTTCCCGGTGTCCTACGGTTCTGTGGGCTCGAGGTGAGCTGCGAATCCCCCGAAAAGGTAGGAGACGGTGGTCCGATGACACATCGAGCGGGCTTCGGATCCCCAGAGTAGTAGGAGGAGGATGCCATTCACCCTAATGTGTGCGCTCGGAGTCAGGTAAGGTGTAGTGGACGAAGTCTTGATGCAAGACTGGAACGTCATGCATGTATGGAGCTAGGATCTGTGCGTGCTTGCGCAGATAACCTTGGGATGCGTCGCTTTTCCACCGGCCCATGGTTTTGACCGTCTCAAACGGAATGTTGCGCAGAAAATATTCTAGGGTTCCACCAATACGAATCCCATGGCCTTGAAGAGGCTCCAGGCCGGCTGCTTTGGCTGCTGTGGCAATGCGAGCGATGAATTTCGGCTTTGTAAGGGGACGGTAACCTTCTGGGCACTTGAAATGATAGGCAAACAAAGGGGATACCGGAGGGAGGTTGTTGACACGGAGGTGATTATCGAGAGCGGCGCACGGATCGGATGGCCCATGTTGGTTTGCAAAGGAGAGGTCTTCTCCTGTGGGGCTGGTTTTTGTCTCAGGTACAGCGAGAACGGTCTGTTTCCGACCGTCTCTGTCTTGTTTGCCCCTCACGTCAGACCGCTTGATGTGTTTTGCTGGATTGAAAGCTTGAAGCGTTGGGATGGTGAGCTCGCCTAGCCTAGCGATGGAGTAGAAGCCCGTTGTAAGGCAACTGAAAATGGATACGTCGAGGGGATTGGTGAGGTCGAGTTGCGCGCGTATAGCGGTGATAAAATCGACTGTGTATGGCAGCCGTTTCTTTCGTCGCGAAGCTGCCGGAGTGAGACGGTCTGCAGCTTTCAGGGGCGTGTCGACTTCGAGGTCGTTGAGAACCCATTGCTGCCCATGAAAAATGTGCCAAGCCCTGATGCCCGAGACGTAGTTGGAAATTGTTTTACACGAGTACAAACCCGCGAGGTAGGCAATGAATGCTGAGATTAGATCTGAGGGAGCAGGGGCACGCTGTGACTCCGGTATGGCCCATGCATCACACCAAACATGGAAGATTAGGAGTCCTGACCCATACGATGCGCGCGTACTCGCTGCCCATGCATGATACATGACGTCTTGGATACGCAACAGCTCGACAAGCGGCGCGTCAAGCAATAGAGTGTGGATAGTGGTGGGAACCCATTGTCGTATCCTGTCTTTGGTGAGGCATTGGTGGCACAGCGCGGACGGGAGCGGTGTTAGGTCAGTTCGATAGGTAAGTTTGCGACACTTGTGCGAAATTTTTACCCTGCCGCTCGAGCTCATGATTGACAAGGGTGAGAGAGTTGTTGTACTGGGTACGGGACTTGGCGGGTGCGTGATGCGTGATGCTCGCAGCAGCAGGAACGCCGCTAAGTTGGAGTCCGTTGAAGTTGTCGATGAGATCCTCGAGGGCAGTGGGAATGGGAATTGGAGGGAGGAGGGAGATAGGTGGGAAGATGCCTCTGGACGAGTCGTCAGCTGGATTGTGCTTGCTGGGGACATACCGGGTGAGAAGAGCACATCGTTATCGCTCAGAAACCGCGTGAGCTCGTTTGAAAACTCCATTGACGGCCTTGTTCCTGGTTCGCCCCTTCTACCACCCTTCGACGACGCCCCAATTGTCACCATAGATTTTGATGCACATGTGACCTAGGAAGAGTCGGGTCGTGTGGATGGCAAGAAACTCAAAGGTGACAGCTTCAGCCCAGGCAATGTCGCAGCCGGTTTGTATCCATCCTATGACAAGCTTCCAGGTGCACCGCTTGCCATCAGTCCATACTGGCAATCCTGTGCCTGAACTAGCATCTGAGTATGCTCGGAGATCGAGGACTTTGCATGGGCCCAGTATGGGTCTGGTGTGGCTCGCAGAACGGAGAGAAGCCGCCCGCCATTGGAGATTGGTGGCACATTCTTTTGGGGGGGAATGTGGTACGAAAGGACAATTACCGAATCGGCCATAGGGAGCTGTTTTGTGCTTTCCGCGTGTGCATTGTTCCAGAATTGATCTGCAATCTGACGAAGGAGGGTGGTGTTGAGAAGTCCAAAGTTGAAACCTTCACCATTGGCGAGCCTGTCATGCCAGTTGCAGCGTACTTGCAACGCGTATCTCAGTAGAATTTCCTCCCCATACGGGTGCGATCGGTACTCGTTGGTTACGGGGTTCATGAAGGGGGTGGCGGGGGCTTGTTGATGTTTCTCGGGCCATCCGCAACTTCGCGAGTGAAGGAAGAAAGTGTTCTTCCCCATGTCGAGCTGTCTCCATGTGAGGTTGTGATCATGGACAGCTTTGCGCGAAGGCTCGCACGACACTGCAGACTTTAGCGATAGAAAATCTCTGTCGTCTGCGAAAGTGTAGGCCCCGTTCGCGGTATCTTTATTCTCATCGGCTGTGATCAAACAGCCTTCGGGTATGAAGTAAAACAATACAACGAATTCAAAGCTCTTAAGTTCCTTCAGTGTGAACTGGGAGGGGCACGGAAGGATGGAGTTGTCGACCATGATTTTGTCGTCAAAACCGCTTATCTTGGTTTCTTCTTTTCTTTCTCCCGCTGCTTGGCCTCTTCCTCAGCCTGCTGCTGAGCCTGTTCCAGCTCGTCTTGCTGCTGCTGGGCCGCCTGGGCTTCTGCCGCTGCGAACTCGTCGTCCTCGACTTGCTGCTGCCATGCGGCAAGACGACGCATGCGGTCGTGACGCCAGGCGTTGGCCAGTCGCTCGGCCACCCCCTCCTGGTGTGTGACTACGCCACTGTCGACCATGAGATCACAGAGGGCCTGGTAGGGCTCACTCATGAAGTCGGGCTCCGCCTCGAGTGTCGGATCCTGCGGGATTCGAGGCATGGAAGGGGAAGGGTTGATGAAAGGATCAAGGAGAGAGTAAATGGACCGTAGGGACAGACGATGAAAGAAGAAAAGACTTGAAGACTGAGTAGGACAGTCGAGATGTCCTAACCGTCGTTGTTGAGTACGACGGTGGTGGAGGCGGAGCGAAGGCAAGAAGCAATGCCGCATTTGCCGTTCGCTCAGAGACCCTACACTCGTGCCTCGCTACGTAATAGACTTGCAAACAAAGGACGAGGTTCATCTGCAAACATAGCCGAGCCAAAAGCTCCCAAAAACTCGCCAAAAGTTCCGTCATCGATAAATCCACCAATCAGAGCTCTCGAATGGGCCTTAAGAGAGTCGTCAAGCGATAACGTTACTCGTCCGCCTTGCAGATGTTGGGACGAGGTGCTATATTTTTACACGATGGCATGCGTGGTGTCCAGTGTCCTGTACCGACGTTTACCAAATTTGGTATGCCGACGGTAGAAACGTATTGGAAATTAGGGCGCGAACGTCCGGCTTTCCATACGAGCCCACCAACGTAGTGAGGACCTTCGTTACTTTGCTTTGTTGCCGGAGTGGAGTTTGGAACGCTCTCGTCCTAACGAAAGGGTTGTCAGGTAGCGTAGCATGTTACAAAACGTGTTAGAATAAATAGACTCGTAACCTTTCCCTAGTACTCCTTTCAATACACTTCTGTATCCCATCATGATTGCCATAAGCAAGTGCCATCACCATTTGATCTACGTGACACTTCAAGCGTCGCTCAGCCAAACTTTGGCCAACGAGGAATGCACTCTCGAGTCTCCACCATGTTCGGCGCCCAGAATCCTATGACCGTTGCTCTTCCCGAATCTGGTGAGCAGCCAGAGTGTGCTTATAAGAAACCGCTGCCGGAATCATTTCGACAGCCGAATTCAAACGAACAAGCGCAGCACACGAGACGGGTGAGCGTACGACCTGAGCGCATGGGTGACAGAGACGATCTGCGCGACGAAATACGAGCAAGCACGACGACCAGACGAAGGGGTCGAGTCGACACAGGCAGCGAATTCCACAAGTAGTGACGTTCATTTAAATGCTGATACCAGGCTACGCCATGCGTCCTTGCACCTACATTAGCGTTGCGTTACTAGTATTTAGTAGTATTCTTGGCTGTTTCACTTTGTGGCGGGGGCCGCGGGTCCAGGTATGCCCGGAGGGCCCTGATACAAAAAACCGCTGTCAGAATCGTTTCGATGGGGCCACCTCTCGGTCAACAAGGTTTTGACACATCTGATGTGGATCGTACAATTACTACTATCTCTATAGCGGTGACATGGAATGGCTCATGATGATGTGGGCAAATTACACGAAGGCTGTGGCATACATCGAGAGCAAAGTAGACTGACCATTCTTATGAACATGACTGGCCCCTGAGTCTCAGGGTGACCATCCCTCGAGGAGAAAGGTGGGCCAACCAAGCAGTCGTTGTCTCTCTGCAAGACGAATTATTGCATCGCTCTCTTCACTGGCAGGCGAGCGAGGAAGTGGCCAGGAACCTCCGGGCCGTCAAGGGTATTCTCTACGGCGACGCGGTGCGTCCTTTCCTCCTTTCCTCTACCTCACCCTAACCCGTGCCTAAGCGCTGAGCCACAGAACCCGTCTCCGAACTGATCGTACGGCTTGCCGAAGAGACCTATTCCACTGACTTGCTCCTCGTCCTCGTCCAGAACATCGTACGCTTCGATTTCGAGTCTCGGAAAGACATTGTGCAGATATTCAACAACTTCCTGTGGCGTCAAATCAGCGCTCGTTTACCCACCATCGAATACATTTGGGCACGACACGAGGAGGTCGTCTTTGTTGCGCTCGCTGGATACGCCAACGAAGAGATCACACTCCACACCGGCATGATCCTCCGGGAGATGCTTCGACATGCGCAGCTCGCAAAGATCCTGCTCCACTCTGAACAGTGGGCGTCGCAAGGTCTCGTGTGCATGGACCCTCGCTGACCTCAGGTTAGGTTTTACAAGTTTCCACACCGAGGCGACTTCGTTTGGCGTCTCCTGTGACGCATTCGCTAATTTGAAGGAGACCTTCACCCAACACAAGCCCGTGGTGGCAGAATACTGGACAAGAGATACGATAGAATACACTTTTCCCATCCTCGTCTTCTCCTGTGTTCACCCCGAATAGTTCTTTGCATCCTTTTGCACGGGTCGTCGTCTCGTTTACGCGCATCCTCTGCCTCGTCAGGTGGTTCCGTGGGCTCCGCCGGTCGATGCGGTTCATTGTCGTTCTGGCCCGTACCTCTTGTGCGCGCTCTCGACACTCGATATGTCGCCTCGACCCTCACCTCCTCAGGCTTGTCGGGCAGCTCTGTGGGTGCGTCTGGACAGCGCCCGTCGCTGCCTGTCGCGTCCGCAGGGTCTTCTGATGGTCTTGGTGGGCCCTTCACACACAGGGTGCGCGAGGGTTACGGGCCACGACCCACCCCATGCAGGTACGGGTACGAGTACCCAACTTGTCAACCCGCGCACTTACCCACACCCACCTCCGGGTACGAGTACGGGTAAGGTCGCCATACCCTAGTGGTGCATATACTGTAGATGAGGTAACTTGTGGGTGGGGCGGTCGACGTGCTCTTGTCGAATACAAGTCGAACTTTTTCTGTCATGCTTTGTCAGAGATATGACCGTGTTGGCAAGTGTACTTGGCGCAAGCAGGGGAGGACGATGGTGAAGACGATGACGCAGACGAGACTAACCGCTTGGTTGCAGACAAGGGAGAGGAGCTGGATGAGGCTACAATGCCTTGTAGTGATTGCACTCGGAATGTATCCATCAGTGACCGCGTGTATATCTGACATAGAACTATCTGGGAGTGTCATAATGCTATACGAGCTACAGTACTTGTGATATTGTAGTATCTGCTCCTGTTGCTCTGGGACGCTCTGGCCATATTCTGACATTAGTGGAATCACGCGTCATCATTTCTATGACGTCTCTCTCATGTACATGGTGAGAAGTTCTCTCACATCTGTCAACCATTCTCAGATCTCTGCAATTTTTGTGATGAGTGTGGGCCGCTCCGCTCCAACGTGGGATGTACTGAGCGCTCATGCCGCAGGACGCCAACTCATTCGCAATCTTATTCAACCTGACAATGTCTCCGGAGCAAGCCAATAACGTCAGTCAAGGCCTTCAGAAATTCTTATGGTGCAGTTGCTCCTGAGCTGCTGAATACCATCATCGGAGATTTTGAGGTCAGTGACAGTGATCACATACAATTGCTGTCACTCGCAACTTTGATATCTGCCAGTTGCAAGCACACTTTGGATCCTGAAATGATGATACCGCTATGGATCCTCTCAGGCGGGAGTGGGGGTACATGTTGACCACCAATTCGAGTGTTCAATCGATATTACACTGCAGACGGCTCCTTACAGTAAATGCTCATTATGTGCGATTGGATGCCATCGGTCAGACCATTTATTCCTAGTTACCGCAGGTCCCCGGATAATCCCCGGATAACCCAGATCCCTCAAAGTCGCTCTGTGTCCGGGCAGTGTTTCTCTGACCTGGCCAATTTTTCCTGGACTTGGATCCGGGTCTCCCCCGACAACATAGTTTTTGTCCGTACCCGGGATCTGGGTTCAATCAAATCATTCGAAAGGATTTGTTTGCGCGACGTGCAACGCTCGAGGCGCTCGTGCGTGTGAGGGTGGGCGGTGGGCATGATGACGAATGGTGCACAGGTTCATATTCTCGGTAAGTATTGTATTTCGCAGCATTTCCTGTGGTCTTGTTGATCATGGCACGAGTCACAGGCACAGCCTAAAACTCGGGGGATTGGTACCGTAGGTTTCCAAATTATTCCTCGAGGTCCTTTACCAGCATAGCAGCTGGTCAAGGAACATGATAGATCTCGTGAACACGAACGTGAGTGTAAGAGCCCAATTTTGAAAGTATTTGGGTCCCACAATGACATTCGGACGCAGTGGTAACGGTCACGCCCAGCGTACCTGGATCATGATGAAGATCCGAGATGAAGCGAGGTTTTCGAATCCCCAACTTGTCTGCACTGGGCACGCGCCAGCGTTGACAGTTACTGTGAAAACAGGCAGGCCACGGGCGCAGCGCGAGCTGGAGCCGTGACAGTGTGCAAAGACGATATGGTGCATGCAAAAAAGCGATCCTGCTTTCCACATGGGCTGTTGTTGTCAGATGATCCACTAGTACAGGTGCCGTCGGATGTTCAATGATGCGGCTAAACTGGGAGCAATTCATATGCACGTTCTGCCGTCATGTGGCAAGGAGCCTCTTCCTCAGTTCCTGTGCGTCGCCATTATAAGTATGAGCAGAAAATTTGGCGGTCGTCGAGCCTCCCGCTTCGACGCGTGCAGGTCAGTCCCCATCTAGTAAGTGGGGGTGTCTTGCTAAACATCTTGTAGATCCAGGTCACCGTGTGATGGAGAAGCTCCGCGAGTTTTTCAATAGCCCATCGTCTGATGGAACCGGGCAAGATTGCTGCTACGATAACCAATATCGGCCCACGTACCACGGGACAGAGCAGCGATACGTCAGCCCTACCACCGGCAAGTGCAAGCCACTCGTAGTCCAAGCAGTCCATCCCAAGAGTCAGAACATTGGTAGGATCGAAATCGCCGTCGGAGAAAACACTCCTAAAGCGAGGAAACTTGCTATTTGGCTTGTGCTAAACCCACCATTCCAACCAGCGGATATCCCCCTTTGGCTCATGCGTTGGGCTTGGTTCACTCTCGCGCTCATATGGCCATTAAATGTGCCGAAGTATACCGGATTCTATCCCGCCTATTTGTCGAGATACTACGGGCAGCTCTGGGCTGCTCGTTCCCCTCGCGAGTATTCTCTTCGAAGAGCTCAACTAGGAGCGGAGCCCGTCCATGAAATCACGCATTCCACACACCCCCGTCGACTCATCATCTATGATCCTGCGTCGAGGTCCTGGCATGTCTGCTCCGACCCAAACATCATTAAGCAACAGAAATATGTTACCATCTCCTACCGACGCCAAGACATCATCCCTGAAGGTACCGCTCAGAAAGATCAACTCCCTTTAAAGGCGGCATTCGTTACGGAGGTCGAAGCTGTCATGGGATCTCTCCATCAGACCGCTTATTGGATCGACCTGACACTCATAGACAGAGAGGAGCCTCAGCCACCGGAAGAGATCGACAAGGATCTGTATCGTATGGCGGATGTTTACCGTGGTGCCGAGTTCACGCTTATCATGCTCCCTGCTGGGGTCACGGAAGAGGATGCATGGTTGACATACGGTCAACGTCTCTGGACATTCCCCGAGGCCCTCTTGAGCCGTGAGCTGCGGTTCAAGTTCGGAAATGGCGAAGTCAGACCCATCACCCTCCATCAGCTCGCGAATCGCGCCTACGCCGGCTTCGCAGAGGAGTCGGCCATCATCAATGCGTATGGGCTGAGAGATCCGTTGGAAAGGTTGGAAAGACTCTCGCTGCTCAAGTCTGCCCTTTGGCGACGCACGAGCACAACTCTGGAGAAACTTGAAAAACCAGACGCTAAACTCCACTTCAGGGCAGAGAGGGTGTACGCCCTCATGGGCTTCTTCGAGCATCGCATTCATCCCCACTTCCAAGAAACACAATTTCAAGCACTTGTTAGGCTTTCGATGGCCAACGACAACGACCGCATCGTAGAGCGCATGGTTTCTCTTTTGCCTCCTCAGATCCGCGAAACTGCGTGCTGGTATGCCGAGGAAGACGAATGGGGAGCGAAATTATGGGACATCGAACCAGAAATCCAGGTGGTAGGAATGACGGAAAGGGAAGCACTTGTCATTGGAGGTTGTCGAGCAGCCGTCATCCGGTGGAAAGACTTTCCCTCGGTCGCTTTCGCCACGCGGCGCTCATACAAGCGGCTCATCGCCAATTACCTCCCAAATGTTTTCTGGGAACTGCTCCTCATCGGGATCATTCTGGAGGCGAGTTTCGGTCGCCCTCCTCTGAATCAACTGTATCCTGGAGTATGGGTTCCCCTCGTCATCGCAATTATTCTGATGCTGTTTGCACCTCTGCTGGTAGCATATGGGACCTCTGGACGCATAGTCAATGCACAGCCGTGGCTGGTTGGTGTCAAGGGGTTGATCTCTGCGGAAGAAGCTTCTACGCTCATGTATGGAGGTGCGATCTCTTCCTTGCCAAGAACGTCTTACAGTCCCTCTGGCACTACTCTGTCCCAAACCGAAACGGGCCAGTTTAGACGCGGAGACCCGGCACAGCTGGAAGCACTCAGGCCTCAAACCTACAACGGAAGAGAGGACGACGACCTGTATACACTGATCGACACGCTATCGGCTACGATCTATTACTTCCGTGCGGCGCGCCCGCCGACGGTATGCCTGTACACGGGACGGGAGTCAGGGATGGGGAGATTCGTGTTGTGCAGCGAAAGATGCACTGTCAACGAGCTGCACAAGGAGGCGGTCGTCAGGATGCCATGGTACATCGGTCAATCCATGCGTGCGTGCGACTGGGTTGCGATTGGTTGAATGAGTGCTTTCTTTTGGCGAGTTACGGAGAAAATTGCTATGGAATTCGACGGTTGAGTGCTTTTTTGTTCGTGCAAATCTGTGGTTTGATAAGTTGATGATTGAGAGCTTGGTATTCGTTCTGTACAATATGCGTGTAGAGAGTTTGGAAAGATATCGAAGTATGTGGGTTGTGATTGGCTGCAGAACCTCTCAAGCCTACCAACGTAGTGAGAACCTTCGTTGGCTTGCATTGTTGCCTCTTGTCCCGGAGTACAATTTGGAACGCTCTCGTCCTAACGAAAGGGTTACCAGGTAGTGTATAGTATGTTACAAAAGTGTTAGAATGAATAGACTCCCTACTGTCTATTTCACTTGCATCGATATCCTTTCAATACACTTTATCCCATCATGACTGCCTTGAACAAATACATCACCATTCGATGTACGTGACACTTCAAGCGTCGCTCAACCAAACTTTGAGCTGTTTGACAAGTTTCTTGGCGGCAACCTCCAACTCCTCGTCCCTTGTCCTTGCGACCTCCAAAATCGTCCGTTTTCTTCTTGTGGTGGTTAATACAAGGCCCACCTTCCGAGGAGAAAACGACACGGAAAGCATAGAGAACGGGAGGGGAGCGGGTCCGGTGGTACTCGTGCGGTGGTTTACTGAGCCGCTTGAGCCAATATTGTTGTGAAGCTGGGAGCTGGAAGCAGTCGACGAAGAGGAGACGCCAGGGGGTTTTGTGTGCACCACCCCCTCACGGAGACCATAATAGCGCACCAGGTCTTCCAGACGGCTGCGTGGCTGCATAAGATCAAACAGGTCCTTGAATGACTCTTCACGTTCAAGGTGAAGTTCGGTGTCATCCATCAGCACGTCCTCACGCACTTTAAGTGCAATGAAGAGATCGAGGACTTGTGTCTCGCGTTGCACTGTCTCCGCGGGGCCAGCAGGGGACGAGGTTGAAGAGGAGAGGGGAAATGGGTCGGATGTGTATGGAGCACGGATAAGGGATCCGTAGGCGTGCAAATAAGTAGAGCGCAACACGTGCATGCAAGCTAACAGGTATGTCAGATTCTGGTTATCCACATGAGAAGAAGGGCGATTACCAATGTAAAACGATCTGTTCACCAAACGAAGTTGGTGTGACAACCAATACAGTATCTTGCGCTGGCGCGCAAGTCGACTCTCATCTATCCCAGACGTCCGGGGGAACGTCATATATACAATCTTGAGGAGCAGATGCGGGGGCAATGTGGCTAGGCTCTGGCGGGATCGACTGCCAGGAAATGGCGGTGGGGCGACCGAATTAGCTGCAGTATAAGGCGGAGGAGGAATCATGCACTTTTCGTCAAGGATAACCATGGCAGGTGTTGTTCATAGGCGACTATTTGTAATGAAGGGTGTGGGCAAGGCTGGGAGATGATATAGATATCCGACCGAGGTTATTCCCAGAACGGAGGCAATACGTAGCCCCACTGGCAGGGGTGCGCAGTAGTAGAATATTAATGGCGCTGATGCTGTTCAAGCACGTCTGGCAGCGCGAAATCGCCCTGTAGAGAATGTGTGAGAAGAAGGAGCTGCGGCATTTGACAAGAGGTTGCTGTACAAATGACAGGGA
>JBBPTL010000101.1:9733-22373 GCA_038094095.1 Boletus putidus
CGATTTGTACGATGAGCATGCTTTGCTCAAGATGCCAAGCATACCGGCGGGCTTGCGCGTCGCACGCTCGCTCAGTTGAGCGCCACGGAGGAGCTCGATGCAGGCCGAGTTATCCACGGTGGCAACGATTGGAAGGGAGATCCCATCACCAACGATGTGACCATTATAGCCAACGCCGTCCTCGAATGTGTTGCGCAAGACATAAGACTGGACGAACTCGTCCGCAAAGTTGATGCAAAATTCATCAAACCCGTTTTGGCCAAGGGCGGAAATGAGGGGTGCGGTTCCCGTGAACATGATTGAGCCGGTACCTGTGGGACCACGAGTCTGGAAACCGGGAGAGTCGAAGAGAATCAGCTGGGTTGTGGGAAGAACATCGCGGTTTGCAGGGGCAATCTTGTGATTCGCCGTCTCGACGACATAAGCAAAAAGGATGGCGTAGAGATCACGCATGAGTGAATCACGCTGGATTGCACTCTGCTCGACGCTGAGAAGGACGGTATAGAGCTCTTTGCGAACATAGTTGGTCTTGTTCGTCAACGCCTGCGCAAGGTCATCCGGAGCGACACCGAGGAGGCGTGCGACATGCTCGAGGACGGAAATATTTACGACGGACGCCGAGACATCCTTGGCATCAGCCTCTGTGAACTGAATATTGCTCAAGAGGAGGATAGCAACGAGGATGGTGAAAATAGAAGAGAGGTGCTTTGGCTTGAAACCGAGTGTGCGCATAGCAACCCGCACCTCCTCCATTGCGATAGCATCATCACTGAAAGGTCCATTGGGCAAGCGGTAACAGCCCGACGAAGCCAACAGAGTATATTCTGAGGGGTCTTCGATATTGAAGTAGTCGCGCTCTTGTGGTGCCGCGCCGGACAAGAACTGGTAAAAAATGTGAAACGTGCGTTCCTCGTGGGCGAGACGAGCCAGTCTGGATTTGTCAAGTGCGAAGGCGAGGAGTTTGGCTGATTCGATGCGGCCACGATCGTTGAAATGAAGTTCGAGATAACGACTATGCCGTGATGCATTTGGATTTGGGACGGTTTTTGTGTTTCCAAACGCGTCAAGGAGGGTGTGGAGCGCTTTGACTTGGCTCGCTATTCTTAGCTCTTTCTTGGAGTGAGAAGACAGACGAAGAACCTGGTCTACAAGGAGACGTAAACTGGATGTCTTTCCAGAGCCGGTGATACCACTGGAGGGGAGAGTCAGGAAACAGAGAAATACACGACAGAGGAGAGAGATGTACCGAGCGATGACGGACTGGGACTGTTTAGTGCGACGCATGAGCAAGTAAATCTGAGCAGCGAGTTCATAGAGGTGGGGCTGGAGGAGCCTTGAGCTAGCGGGAGGGAGGCCGGTTTCCTTGTAGCACCGTTCTTCATATTCTCTGGCGCTAATGTCGTTAACGTTGGCGAGAGTTTTGTAGGGATTTACGACGAGCAAATTCGTTGTGCCTATTCTAGAGTAGGGTAAATCAGAGCGAAAACGGCTGTTGAGGACGGCGACGATGGCGTCGTCGGAGGGGTAGACGGTAGCGGACTGTGAGGTGGATACGAGGTGGACGAGGTCGCCGGTGTTGACGGCGTGGGCGGAGAGAGAGGAGGAGGCCATTTGAGGCCGACGAAGGAACGTGAAAGGAAAGAGCGGATGTGAGGGAGGGAGAAATGAAAAAGTGGAGAGTGGATGACAGACTTTGGCAACACGCGTCCGGCAAGTTGTCAACCACCTTCAAGACCGGTCTTGGCAGTTGTCAATGTCACGTAATACAAATGGGAACGACTCTCGCGAACGACGGACTGTTCATCTCAATCACGTCTCGCTTAGACTCTGGCATCTTGCTGCGTTGCGTTGTGCGTCTGGGAAAGAACGAACCTTGCCAGGCATTAATGATAGCACTGCATGCTGATCCTATATGAGATAAACAATCCGGACAACTGCTTACTAGTAGAACTTCTCACATCTGGTTCTCTGGCGGATCAGTGGAACACAACCGACCACACCCCATCCCCACTCCCGCCCGTGTTCAATACCCCGACTTGCTCAGCGATAGATCGGGTTGAAAGGGACAGGTTCAATGGCTGCTCCGAGCTGGATTTTTCCCACTATGCTCTCCAACGAGGGTGTTCTGGCCTGGCCGCCGAGCTCTTAGTGACTCAGTCTCCCGCTCCAAGGTTGAATGAAGAGTCCGGTAAGCGGTATCCTCGATGAGGTGCACAGCGTAGCAGCCCACATGGCCTTTCATATCAACGTACGAGTATGGAAAGGGAAAGACAAGTGTAGTATCCCTGTTTCGCCTTTCCTTCTCACTCATTCTTGCACTAGGCTCCTTTGTTGACCAAACGATCATGCGTGTCGAGGGCGTTCCGACTGTACATACCCCCGGAAATGGCTGGCTCCCGCGATGGCACTTCGACCGATCGCAAGTGTCTCGGAAATTACGATTAATTTTCATCGACGTGACTGCGGCCGTCCAACGCCAGCCAAGCTAACGAGGCTAAACTCTTAAAGCTACGGTACTACCTATCCGCTTACGCAGTACGCGGCACCGAGATCGCTGTATCATGAGATACGACGGTTCCTTGATAACACCAGTCTGGGCAATCTTCCCATCAACACAACCGTTACCCGTCAGGCCGCATTCCACCACCGTCCTTGCAGAATCGTCGCAGAGGATCATTGAAAAGTTCAAAAAAAAAAGTAGAGTATCAGCGACAAAGATGCCAGGAACCATGTAGTACTGTACTGCAGCCAACGTTTTCATGAAAAACACACCATCCCGCACACCCCGATGCTCATTTCAATGCACCCCATCCAACGCTCAACTCGACAGCTCACCCGCATCCCCATTAACCTCATGCGCAGCTCGTATCTCGTCCTCACGACCCAACGCCTCTTCCCACCCTTCCTCAAACAAGTCCCCGTTCTCGATCGGATGCGCGACAGACGCAGCGATCTTGGGCTTATTTTTGCTCCGTAGCTCCGCCCGCCACACGTCCACCGCCTGCGGTGCCAAACTAGAAGAAAGAGAAAGAAAGAAAACGGATCATCTCAGTATACAGCTCAACCTCTGATAGCCACCTCTCGACCGCTTCCTCACCTGGGTGCATACGTCCGCGCAAACAACGCCGCCTCTGGTGCTCGGTTCGTCTTCACAAGCAGGTCCACACATGCTTTGGTATCCCCCAACTGGAAAAGCGTCGCAAACGCCAGATTATTGGCCCCGTTTTTCTCTGCAACACCACCGAAAAGAAAAGAGGGCGTCATCAGCAGAAACAGACATCGTAGAGCCGAAACGGCTCACCCGCAGTTACAGCAAGCTGTTGTAATCCCTCCCGATCACCCGTCGAGAGCAACAAGAGCATCGACGCGCTCAGATCATTCGCTCGCTCAAATGCCTCCCGTGCGAGATCAAATCGCCACACTGACAACGCACGGTCGCCCAACGCTTTCCACTTGGTCTCCGCTTCGTTCTCAGGTATTGAGCGCACAATATCGACAGCAGCGTCGAGGTCGTCCAGCTGCAGCGACAGATCGAACTTGTGATCTGGGTCGCTGGTCACTTGCATCGCGAGTTCCTTGAGGTCTTTGATATCATGTCGCGTGAGCAGATGGACGTCTCAAGATCGGGGTGAAAAGCCTACCTCGACCCTCCAGGAACCGTGCTACCTTGTTGAGTTGTTCCTTGGGTAGCGCGGGCAAGATCTCGGCAGCAGCTTCCATGTCACCACGGAGAACCGCCGTTTGGTACTCGACCACACTTAAAGACAAGGCGTAACCATAGATATTCATATCCTTGTCTGCCAGGTACACCCGGTTGTGTGCTGGTATGTAGCCGAGGATGTACATCAGGCTGGAAAAGAAAAGATCAGCAAGGGAGATAATATATCTCAACGGAACGTACATGTCTGATGGGCTAATGGTATAAGACTCGTTGCCGACGAAGTAGTTAACTCGGTTGCCCGCTGTGGCATAGATAAAACAGTCCCCGACCCATTTCGCAGTCATGACGCTACGTGGGATGTTAGATGGCCGTCCGACCAATCGTAGGAAAACACTTGCTTGTCCGAGACCTCAGACACGACATCAAAAGCTTCTTCAATACCCTCGTCTGTGACCTCGATGCCCTCCTCGAGTTTTGCGTTATATGCATCCCGGTCGAAACGCAGAATGTGAAATGATTCCTCAGAAGCGATCGCCACTAGGGACCCCGTCCCCGACCAATAAATCTTTGAACATCGTCAGCAAAGGCCTCTCCAAATGGCAAGAGACAGAGAACACACATTTTTAGCGTCAACATCTATCCGTCTTACAATCTCCCCACTCTCCCAATCCCAAAATACCACGAATCCTTTGCCTCGCGCACCTAGCAACGGACCGCCGTGTAACCCATCGATCGACCAGCTACCCGAACCTTTCATCCCCGCACCACCCCTCTCTTTAAAGTTCTTGTAAATTCTCAACTTCAACTTGCTCTCGAGCACCGCGTATGTGTTGGAGTCACCCGCCCAAGCAAACGAGAGACCATTCCCAAACGACTTGTTCCTCCACGCGAGCGCCGTATATATGATGTACTCGCCGTCTCCGACGACTGTCACGAACCGTCCATTGGGAGAATGGATCAGATTGGTCGCAAAGATCTCCGTAGTACCGAGTTCTTTAATGGGGAGGGGGATGCGGTTGCCTTCCGCAGTCGTGTCCTCCGAAAGACTCTGCACGTTCCCAGAGAGAACAAGTTGGTTGCGCGTGTAGATGAGTTTTCCAGTGGGATCCATGCTGAACGTCGGCTCGTCTCGGCCGAGCTAGAAAACATAGCTCAAGGGGACACCCGCGACAACTGTACGCATGGACGGACATACCTTGAGGACAACTACACCTTCATCGAATCCAACAGCGACTTCGTTCGCATCTCTTCGCAACGACACACACCACGCCCGCTCCAACGCATAGCTCAACGTATTTTCCAACCGGTACGTGTTACTATTCCAGATCTTGATAGTCCCGTCCTCGCTCCCGCTGATGATGATCGGCAGGTTGGGATGAAAGACCGCAAAAGAGGGGTTATTGGTGTGACCTTCCATCGTTTGGACGCAGCCCTTGCTAAGGTAGTCCCATACTTTGATCGTCTTGTCGTCGCCCGTCGTCACGAGGTACGGCTTGTCAGGCCCTGGGTAGAAATCGACGTAGTTGACCCCCTTGTCGTGAGCGTCCATCGTGAAGTTGGCAGTCGCAGAACCGAGGGACCACATCTTGATCGTCCGATCGAGACAGGCAGATGCAAACGTGTTGGCGTCTTTCGGGTTAAACGTGATGTTCATGATGTAGTGCGTGTGGCCCTCGTATACCTATCAAGCCAAGAAAAAAAAACACATCGCGTTCGCATCCACATCCACATACGGCATGGTTCGTATGATGAAAGGAGCGGACAGACCTGAATACACTTCCACTGCTTATCCCAATCCCAAGCTTTGATCGTCATGTCGTCACTACCCGTCAATACGATGCTCGCCGTCGGATGCACTGCGAGACATCGGATATAATCCGGATGGGCCTCAAAGGAGACGACTTTCTCATGCGTGTTGTAATTGAAGATGCGGAGCTGAAAGTCGTCCGAACCAGCGACGAACCAGTTTTTCCGCGGAATGAACCTGACACAACGGACGGGGACGTTGGACACTTCAAACGTCTTCACCAAGGCGCCCGTCTCGTGGTTGTAGATGTTCACCGAGCCATTGTACAGGCCGGTGAGTAGCCATGGTTCGGTAGGGTGAAAGTCGATACCCTTGACGCGGTCAGAGCGAGAGAATAGTTTTCGCTGGGGGTATGGTTGAGGATTTTGGTTGTGGGACACTGTGAAATACTCACGGACACATCGAACAACATTGTTTTTGGGCTGATGGGGCCAAGTTATGCGGTCCGGCGTCGAGAACGTCAATGGGCAGCGTTCACAAGTATGGGACACGCTACCTGGCATTTGCGGACCCCCTTTTGGGTGGTATCATACCCATAAATAGCGTCTCCCACCCAAATCGCTCTTCGAGGGAAGGAGCTGAACTTCATGGATGTTCAAGTCTTTTAGAGACCTAGTATGTATTGCTGCATACTGACCATGCCTCAGGGGCGTAATCCTCCTAGTCTACCTCCAGCCTAGGATATCCCCGGCACGGCTCTCTGAACCCCAAGGCACTAGTGCCATCATAGCGCGGACGGACAAGAAGAGTTTAGAGTGAAGTATGTTTTTGGTATCCATAGATGGCTACACTGTCCCTATCAATATTCGGACCAGCAGTGCAACAGGTACATTTTGGTCTTTTGTAATCTCCCCCATTTCACTAGTTTGAGTTTAGATATCACGTATCCACCACCAGATGAATCATTGCACGCGTATTCCGTGATTATGTCTGGTAATGCAGATGATTGCAAGAGGTGTTAAGTGACGTCTTTCCTGTTTTTATTCGGAGACAAGAAGTTCCCAAACCAACCACGACGTTCGCAAGCAGAGTTTGCCAGCACGTGGCGCGAGCGTATAAGCAACAAAACATATCGTCAAGGTTTCTATGCAAGAGTGGTCGAAATATGCACGGTATTGTTGAGCCATAATTTATGTGGGGCTGATCATACGAGACGTACTTTCAGTCAGGTTCCAAGGACGGCGACTTTGGCTCTGTTGTAAAGGACGCTCGATCACACCTCTCTCGTCTAATCAAAGCGTTAGATGGGCTCTGCAGGAGCAACAATACGGCCGAGATTATGATATACATTGTCGAAGCCCATGAATTGAAGAACGTTTACCCGTCCAACAAAAGACATCGCATGCAACTGAACATTTTGTGCTTGGCACTCGCCAAGTTTTCTAAAATGCCCCTGTGCTTTCCAGAGTGTCCGCACCGTTTCCTCGCGCCTCTCGCGCCTCCTGGCCAGCCCGCTATTTCTGAGCGTGCCCGGAACAAGCAGGAAAGTTGTTGGCCCCAATCACTGAAACCTCACTCGATTGTGCACCTGGCATCAGGATCTCGCCCAGTACCCTATGTTTAGAAAATCTCTCCGAGACCACTTATTTAGCAAAGTGGGCCGCTGTAAGTTTCTTCATGCGGTGATCCACGTGCCTCATTTATGTCACCTAGTTGGTGGACCATGGTCAAGAAAGATAACCCCGACCAGGACAGGGAATGGATTGAAGACGAAATCGTCAAAATTGCACGAAATAAATCACTAGGTCAATGTAACATCCATGTCCTGCTTCCATAAGTATCGTCAGCCGCACTGATAGCAGTTGTGTCGTGGCTTGCATTCGACTTCAAGGCGAGCGGCG
Organism: Boletus putidus; assembly: GCA_038094095.1. Classification (NCBI taxonomy): domain Eukaryota; kingdom Fungi; phylum Basidiomycota; class Agaricomycetes; order Boletales; family Boletaceae; genus Boletus; species Boletus putidus. The sequence continues at coordinate 17,043 of JBBPTL010000101.1, forward strand.
AACTGATACACCATATGCAAGCTGAGATGGTAGCAAGTCATATGTGCATCGCTTACTCTGTACTGGTTGAATATCACGAATACTCTAAATCAGGGTATCCCTCTGAACCTTTCCTTGCCGAAGCAGCCGCACAGCAGATACACGGATTCCAGAAGCACGCCAGCGCGCACAGCCCCGGCGTCATGGTGCAGATACTCGAAAGCATCCCGGGGCAGCTCCTTGATAGATTTTGGGCAACGTGGTGAAGTCGTCATGCATTTACTCCTCATCCGAGCGTACATGGACGGCGTGCGGGCGGATCGTGCCCCCATCCATGATGCCCCGGGTCCATCAATTTTCAGCCGAGGATGTAACCTCATCACTTTCACCCAGCAGTTCTTCAGCTCGGAACCAGCCAACAAGATCTCGGAAATTAACCCCGATAACATAAAACTCGACATCACCTCTCGTGCTAAATTTGAAAGCTCTATAGTCCGGTTCACCCATTTTGTCAAGGCTGGAGACACGAGTGTCTTACTTGATAAGTTAGACACTCTGAAGGAATCTGCAGTGTCCGTAATTCTAGTTCAAGTGAAGAGACGTGTTCACACACGCGGCGGAGGGACATATGCTTTTCGTTAGGAAGACGTTGGCCTCTTTCCGAAGAGTCCGGAGAATGACGAATTGCTGGATTGCTCCTGATACATCACATTGAGTGCGGAACTCGGTGGTGAAGGCAATGCAAGGGAGTCTTCGACGCCAATAGAGATATGTATCTCGCAGCGCCCAGAGGTATAACACCATACCCGCGAGACCCACGCACGCTTCAATGCCACCGTTTACGGCTGTCTGTACCAAGCAGAAGTACGATGACTACCAGCTTCTCCGACTCTTTGCTGTTCGCGACTTCCTGGACGAACACCCTCGCCAGGATGATGAACCACACTCTGCTGTACTGATGAAGCTCAAGCCTCTGGTGAAGATTCGTACCACTGGGTTGAGAGTGAGATGCTCAACGAAAGATGAATCGACGACGGACGATCGGGATCCCATGTCTTGTGTAAGTTTGAAATAGCCTTCAAGCTTATGACCTTGTATCGATTCTGTACTGGGCCCCATACAACTTGTGGGTTACTGGGATGTTGATTTTCGCCTTAGAAGATGACATCCTCGAGACGTTGGATTGGGAACAGCAACATCGTGTCACTGACGATCTTGCTGCAACCTGAGCTCAACCGGCAACTTAGCACGCCTTCTATCGCCATGATAAAAACCGACTTTGCTCTCCAGCAAGCTTCGTTTCCGTGGACTGCAATTCTCCTGAGGTTTTTACTTGGTATGTATACAGTACGAGCCACGGGAGTATCAGAGTCCAACTCGCCTTTCCGACAGTCCATCATAACCAACCCCTCATAACTCCTCTTTCCTGGAGCCTTCTTCGTAGGTGGTCTTTTACGGTGTAAATACCTGCTTCTCAACCTCTCCCGTCTTGTCCAGGAGCCCACCCTCATCAACACTTTCAGCAGCGAAGGCGAGTAGCCGCTCAGCAGCACGACTCCCTCGTGCTTTCCTGTACTGGTGCACTGATGCCCTGCCCATCTCGCGGGTCAGACACGTTCCAATACACGATCTCGGGGACGTCGAACCCCGCTACTGCATATGCCCCCGTGTGATCACGTCATGGTTCGTCTTCCAATGCGCGAGCGGATCCACCACCATCACCTCAAGTTGTATTTCCGTTTCCAAGTCGGATGTATTATCGGGGTCACACCTCGTCAAACCGCATGTCACCGAACACGAATATACGCTTGATCATCTCGCCCTTGGGGACCTCGTGTTTGATGGTCAGTGGAAGAATAAGATCGAGAAAGACGACTTGAAACCAGCGTTCATCTCACACTTTCATTCGCCATGGAAAAGATGATTTTGCCGAGCGAAACGCGCCTTGATTCTAGATCGATGATGACGAATTCGCCGAGAAGGTGATGAAGACATCCTTGAATGGAGGTTTTACGAGCTGTGCTATGAGCAGAGAGTGAGAGTGCAGGCCAGATCGGTTTCACAACTAGTTCTGATGCACGTTTTTTGAAAGGGCGCCGGATGGATCCCATAGAGTCTGACACATCACAGACGGCGATGCAGTTATCCAAGTGCCCTGACTCACGAAGGCAATCACCCACTGGGCGTCCACAACGCGGGTCAACGCGTTTGCGGGCTTGGCCTGTTGCTCACGTGCCCTGTTGGTGGTCAAGAGCACGATGGACAGTTCTGATTTCATGCTCACAATATCAATGAAGATTTGTGTGTAGTGACACGGATTTGTTCCAATATCATATTGAGCCTCAATGCTGTCATACATCGGCATATTTCTGTAGGATTTACCCCGAACTAAAACACCCAGTTGAAATCATCGAGAGGGGTGAAGCAGTCATAGATCTCACCCACACACCAGCCTCTCTTCTTTTCTCTCTCGAACCGCACTTCCCTCAAGCCTATATGCAGGTAAGTCCATTGTTAAGAAGTCAGATGAAAAGATATCCATACCCCTCTATGTACACATCAATAGACCACGTTGACGACGTACCAATACTCGTAAAAGTCGGTCGGAACGCCATTGTCGTACAAATTGTAGCAGGTGTTCGGCCCGATGGTCACGTCGGAAGCGCAGTTGTAGTAGTCGACGCACGTGTACAGTAACCAGCTGTAGTTTCCTGGATCATACCAGTAAATGGACTGGTAGCCCATGTCGTTCGGAGCGGCCTCCCCGTCGTCTGCAGGGACACCCGCGGTGTCGACCACCTCACACGTGCCCGTGCAGTCTTGGTTGCTGCAGAAGACGAACGCATCGTCAGCAGGGTAGGTGACGTCAGGGGCGCCACTGGTAGGGACAGCAGTTTGTTGGGCAAGAACTCCACTTATAACGAAGAGGGCGGGGAGGAAGAGTGCGCGAGTGTTGAGATGCATGGTGTGACGGGCCAAGGAGTTCAACAAGGCTAACTGAAGTTGCAACCTGGGGGCGCGATTTTATATGATTTTAGGTGCTCAGCACTCATGTGAAGAAATCCCATGCGAAGGGCGTGATTGGAATGTCATATGACGGCCGGAGAGGTTGACCTGCCCGTCTACGTGTATCCTGATATGACAGCGTGAGTGGGTGTAGAACTCACGCCACAAAATCTGAGTTCGTTACTCACAAAATAAATATTGCAAGTTAACAAGTGCCCTCGTCCTGAGTATGTCGTCAGCAGGTCAGGCGGGAACCTATCACTGAAATGGAATGTATAGTCTCATCCCCAAAGGTACCTCTCGAACGGTACAGCATGTTGGTACCCTTTCACATTCTCGACCAGTTCACCAATCTCCTGCACTTCCATCACAATTTTTGTGAACATGATATCACCACCTGCACCGTTGTCAAGAGAGTACGTTTGGTGTGCCCAGACGCACACAATCCGCTCAAGTAACAAGAGACAAAGATGTGGGAAGCCTAGCAACATACAAAGATCCTAGAAGGGGGATGCTATATGAGGTGAGCCAAGTGAGCCAATCGAAGCAATGCAAAATTGCTCAGGGGTTTAATCCTTTTCGCGATCTTGGTCGGAACAATGGCGGAGTTGCACGTGATATTCTAATAGACTGTGGCGCATTCAATGCAAAGTTAGATCCACAAAGAATATCTCACCTCTTCCTGACTTCACTTCATGGAAGTGACGGTGGTAATCACATTCTGATGGATAACTCTATGTCCGGAATTCCATGGATGTTATGATGACCTACTACCAGGAATATCTTCCATTTTCTTGAGGGGAAGTCCCCTTGGGCTGGAGGGCCATGCGGTATCATGAGAATGTACCTCACGGTGGACTTAAGTAGCAACGCCGCTCTGTGTTCCGAATTTCATGCTGGAAATCACTGGATGATCACTGGATGGCAACAGGTCCAACTTATCAATATTACTCTCTCGCGTTTGCGGCACGAAGGCAGGGGCTGAGGTCATGCCAGGTCTCTACGACGGGCTAAATGGCAGCTAAACCTGGGAGTGAATCCAATCATATTGGATCTGAAGGTGAATGACCTCGCGAACCTTGTACACGCCGGTGTCATCCCAATTTTCCCTCATTATAGAGTTTTACATGTGTTGGCATGGGCACCTGGACGGGAACTTGAACGCCGGGGTCTCTAAAGTCTGGCACTGGAGCATACTGACAGAAATGCGTCGAGGCACTTGGTTCCTCACAAGTTGGTTACGTATTCAGAGGCGCGACCGTGACAGAGTGGAAAGAGCGACTTGATCTGCCTTCGCAGTAAAGGATTGAACTTGCGATACACAAGTTGGCTTGGAGTGTCCCGCAATATGATCACATGGACGATTGTTGATTCCTATGCCCAGTCCCAGACATGAGCGCTGCGCCGCTGGTGCGCCTTTTTTCGTAATTGCGTTGGTTTGTTCTTCAGGAACCAGTAGATCATCAGGACTCTTACCGGTCGTTGTGATAGGCCTCTGGGCTCAGCGCCATCGACAGCTTTCGTTCGAGGTCTCACCATTATGTTCGAAAAGCATTGCTTTCGATTGGCTTGCAGCGCTGTGTGAAAATGATCCGAGCTAGAAGTCTTCGGAACTCAAAGTTTGACAGGATGCTCGGAAGAATATCCTCATATCCTCTCATATCAGCTAACTTCGATAGACAAGGCCCGATCCTGGGAATCCGACAAGTGTTGTACAGGATTTGCCGTCAAGTTGGAGAGATAAACGCCCGGAATTGGACCACCGGTAGCTTCTAGGAATGGGTGGACAGTATAACATGCATATGCATACGCACCTTGAATTCGTGGAAGTCGCCTCGGTATGTCTACCAACTCGATTGGCAGTGAAGCGTAATCCTCTATTGGTGACGAGTTGCGTCGTGGCGGTGGCCTGGGAGTGATTAAATCAACATGACCGAGGCTGTCAGTATGCCACCGTGTTCCGATAGGCTGCAAATCTTGGATATGGACCATACACAAAGTCTTTGACTCTGTGCTTTCAGTACAATGTTTGCTATGTAGATGAACATCTGACAGGTCGGCGGGTGGATTACTCCGTTCGGCCTTGAGCGCTTGAGCAACGAGACTCAGCGTCTACCATGATCCGATTTAGCGGGCGGTGGGGAACCCAAGCAATCTAAACCGGTCGTTTTCTGCTTGCAGGCCTGTCTGACGCAATTCTGCGAGTGGTCCGCCGAGTACCCCCGGACTGCCTCCGACATGCGTGACTATGATGCGTTCACATCGCACGTGTCACTTCGGTCCAGCAATTGGCAGCCACTGACACTGCCCAGATAGCCACTTTTGGATGATTTGGCGAACGCGACA
>JBBPTL010000102.1:0-22326 GCA_038094095.1 Boletus putidus
GGCATCCTCTGGATCGTAATCTCTGAAATTGCAATTGGCGACAACGTGGCCAAGGCCTCCGCAAAGTCCACACTGCCTCGCAGGGCAGTTGGCTGAGGCGTGTCCAGGTGCGGTAGTTCGGCACCACGGGCATATAAACTCTGGGCAATTTCGACGCGTATGTTCGAGCGAGCGGCACTCCATGCAGTGGAGTGCAGGAGCCCGAAAAGGCTGGGGTTCGGGGGTGCAATCATCAATGAGGATGGGGTTAGCCATGGTTCCTCGAGGGGAGGGGACCGTATATGGTGGTGGGGCGACGGCGGGGGTGACAGGACGAGTAGGGGCGTTGAGTGCGGGAGTTCCTCCCCTGGATAGGGCTTTGGCTACCCGTCTTCCCATTGCAGTGAGCGATACAGTCCGAGGAATGCCTCCTACCTCTAGGAGGGTCTGTCTCGTTCTAGTTCCGCGAGCCGGAAAACGGCCGCCTCGACAAGCAGTCTGAGGTTGCTGCCTGATCCCGGGGGTGGGCTCGTCGAGGCTGGTCCGAAAGGACTCGAGGGAGGATGTAGTGGGGGCGGGGCTAGCGACGAGGGTAGGGGGTGTGGGAGAGATGGGACGGGGAGCGTATCGTGGAGAGTTTACCATGGGGGCAGGAACTGGCGTGGGTATGGGGGAGTCGTCGACAGGAGGGTATACTGGTGGTGGTGGTGGCGCTAATGCCACTGGGTTACGGACAGGGGTCTGGGAGAAATAGATGGACTGCTGGACGGTCGACAGGCTGAGGAGGATAGGACGAAGAATATGGAGGACCGTGCCTGGCACGATCTTGTCGACGATACGTCCAAATCCCTCCTCGAACAAGAGGTCTAGAGTCATGGTGCGGGCTTCGGAGAGCGCCCGTTCTAAGGTAGCGGTGTAAACTGGGGGTAGCCCATCCGGGCAAAGCATAGTGTGGATATTACGCACTAAGGCGTAACTGCGGTAAAGGCACGCAAGGTGCTGGAGGGTGGGATTATTGATGAACGACGGAATGCGCTCGATGGATAGAGTGGCGACAGGATTTTCGAGGATGGTCGCAAAGAGGACTCTGCGGGCAAATGGGGGGAGACGGACGGAGCGAATAGGGATGTCTGGGGCTCTAGCTGCGGAGGGGGCAGGGTTGGTGGTAGGGATGGACATGGTGGTTTTAGCGAGGGAACTGGGGAAAGTCCTTGGAATTCCTGAGTTTATAAGCCTTGAGAAGACTTTGCGCATGTTTGAGATTTCCCTCGGGTTCCCAGGTGTTCTCTGCTGTGGAATATCCTTTCCAGGATACCAAGTACTGTCTTCGTGCTTTGGTGCCACGGTGTGACAGAACCTTCTCTATTTCGTATTCTTCATCTCCGTCTATTGTATCCGGTGGAGGATTTGTATAATTGGGTCCATGCTCGGGAGTCTCCCGATAGGACGATAACAGGGAAGCGTGGAAGACGTCGTGTATCTTCCAGGTGGGGGGAAGGCGGAGGCGGAAGGCGACGGGGGAGATAATTTTGCTTATCTCGAAGGGTCCTTCCCTTCTGGGGGTGAGTTTCTTTGATGGGTACCTGAGACGCAGGTTGCGCCCTTCTAGCCACACCTTATCTCCAACCTTCCAGGGGCGGAACTTGGACGTGATCCGTTCTTTCATACTCCGCTGGGCTTTCTCATGTGCTGCGAGGGCTTCTGCGCAGCTTTCCGTGAGTTCTGTGAGACGGGTTTCTAAGGTGGGAAGGAATGTCTTTCCCATTGGCAGATAAGCCCTCGGCTCATATCCGAGGATAAGGGAGAAGGGGGATTTTCCCGTGACGGAATGGACAGTGGCGTTATGGGAAAATTCAGCCATTGGGAGAAGGTCTGCCCATTTATCGGGTCTTCCATCGCAAAAGATGCGGAGATAGGTTTCGAGTTCTTGGTTAACTCATTCGGTTTCACCATCGGTCTGTGGATGGTATGCGGAGGAGAGGGCGAGGTCATATTTTAGGAGACAGGAGAGTTCCCTGGCGAAGGCGGAGGCAAATTGGGGGCCTCGATCCGAGATACAGTGGTCATGCAGACCAAAACGAGTGAAGACTCGTTCAAAAAAGAGCTTGGCGATGCCCGCGGCGTCTATTGTTTTGTGACATGGGAGGATAATTACCCCCTTCGTAAGGCCATGGTCGACCACGACCATGACAGAATCAAATCCTTGGGACGTGGGAAGATCCGTGATCAAATCAACGGATAATTGCTGAAAGGGGCGAGTGGCTTCGCTGCGGAGTGGCGTGAGAGGGGGCACCGTGGGATGGGTATTCACTTTGTGCGCTTGGCAGCGGGCACAACCAGTGACAAAACGGCGAATAAAGGTACCCATGCCGGGCCACCAATGGTCGCGCGAGACCAAATTCTGGGTGCGGAAAATACCGCCGTGTCCCCCGGCCTCGCTTTCATGCAGGGATCGTACGAGGTCTGATCGGGCCGACTCAGGGACGTAGAGGCGGTGGCGGAAGTACAACTTTCCATCCTCGTAGAGCCAGTCGGCAGCGGCGGCCCGGGGAAAGCCAGGGGTATTATCGTACAAGGCTTCCAAGGCGCGTTGCACGACGGGGTCGGTGGAAGAGGAGACGGCCATCTTGGAGGCGAGAGCAACATCGAGGGCTCGGATAAAAAGATGGTTGGGGAGGAGTGTGGTGGCGGTGTTGTCGTTAGAGGTGTCCACCTCATCGCGACGGGAGAGTGCATCGGCGGGGCCCATCTGGGTGCCGGGAACGTTGTGGTAATGCAGGTCAAAATCTTGCAGGAACATTGCCCATCGGGCTTGACAATGGGAGAGCTTTTGGGGTTGACGGAAATACGTTAAGTTCTTGTGGTCAGTGATGACCGTTACGGGGTGACCAGTGCCACGAAGATAATGGCGCCACTCTTCAAGGGCGTGGATGACGGCGAGCAATTCTCAGTCATAGATGTCATAATTGCGCTCGGCGGAGGAGAGGGTTTTCGACAGATAGGCACATGGGTGAAGGTCCCCGTTGCCGTCGTGCTGCATAAGTACTGCCCCAGTGGCAGTAAGGGAGGCGTCGGTCATAACGGTAAAGGGTTTTGCAGCATCCGGCATCGCAAGTATCGGTTGTTGCAGGAAAGCGGATTTAATTTTCTGGAACGCTTGTTCACAGATGGGGGTCCATTCCCATTTGGCTCCTTTCTTCGTCAGATCGTGGAGCGGGCGAGCAATCGCAGAGAAGTTCGTGATGAATCTGCAATAGAAGTTGCAGAAACCAATAAACGATCGGACTGCCTTGACACTGGTGGGGGAGTTCCACTCTTCGATGGCGTGGAGCTTGGTGGGGTCCATCTTGACCTGCCCTTCTTTTACGATCATGCCTAGATACTCGACTTCGGCAGCGTTGAAGGAGCATTTCTCAAGCTTCAGGAAAAGCTTGTGTTCGCGGAGTCGTTCTAGCACTCGCCGGGTTCGTTCTTCGTGTATGGCGACGTCTTTTGAATGAATGAGGAGGTCGTCCATATAAATGACGAGCCATCCTTCTGCCATAAGATCCCCAAAGATATGATCCATTAGTGCCTGGAACGTAGCGGGGGAGTTGCAGAGCCCAAAAAACATAACCGTTGGTTCGAACAAACCGAATGGCGTGATGAACGCAGCCTTCCATCGATCATTTGGTTTGATTAGGACGTTGTTGTAGCCCCATCGGATGTCCATCTTGGTAAAGATAGAAGATCCCTTGAGGCGGTCCACAAGGTCTGAAATGAGAGGAAGGGGGTAGGCGTTCTTTACCGTGTGGGAGTTGAGATATCGGTAGTCCTGGCATGGGCGAAGAGAACCATCTTTCTTTGGTACGAAGAAAAATGGTGCAGCTTGTGGAGACTTTGACGGGGTGATCTTTCCCGAAGCAAGATGTTCATCGACAAATGCTTTACAGGCCTCAGCTTCTTTAGGGTTTAGTGGGTAAGCTTTGGCGACTTTTGGTGTAAAGTCTTTGTTGAGATCTATAGCGTGATCGAAACTTCAGGAAGGGGAAGTTCATCGATCGTCTTTTTCTCAAAGACGTCGGCAAAGTCTTTATAAGCGTCGGGTAGTACCACCTTGGGTTTTTCTTCTTTTATGGCTAGATCGGTGGAGAGGGTGGTTCGGCGTATCGGGTATGCGTTCTGAGCGCTTCGCTCTACGCGTTTCTTCCAGAGGCGGGCTGTTTTAACGTCTGGATCAAGATCGAGATATCGCACCAGGTATCTCTGGGCAAGGCTTCGGGGGGAGTCGTGTCGGGGCCTCTTGGGTTGGTTTGGGATTTCTATTTTCCCAGTAGACCAGTTGATAATGGGATTGGCTTCGCGAAGCCAGGGGAGCCCTAGGATGACGTTTTCTTTCCCACAATTGAGGACAAGAAAGTCTCTTTTTTCTTCGACTTCTCCTATGCAAACAAAGAGAGTGGTTTTATGGCGTATAACGCCTCCTTGGTTGGACGTTCCGTCCACATTCTGAGCTTTTAACGGTTTTTGGAGTCGCTCCATTGGGAGTCTCCTTCGCTTGACCAGGTCTCGGTCAATGAAACAACCAGTTGCACCGCTATCTATCAGTGCGGTGACGTCGACGATTTGTGCATTCTCCTGTGCGTATAGCGATAAAGGGATTTGGATTGATTGCGCTTTTCTATCGGATACAAATACAGGAGCAATGATCTGAGGAGGAGAAGGCGTCGAAACTTCCCTCCTTTCTAAAAATCCTTTGGCCATTCTTCGGCCACTACCGTTGCCGCAACAGTTTCATTGTCTGCCTCGTCTTCTTCGAAGCATGCTTTCAAGACTTTTAACACCTCTTCTTGAGGTACATTTCTTTTCCTAAGCTCGTCAACATATTGGCCCATGGGAGAGGGCTTGGGAGTTGCTGGAGCGGGGGTGTATGAGGCCCTTATTCTCTGCGGGTTGCGAGGTGGGCGAGGAGGTGTGGATGATCCTGGTCGACGAGGGTGGTTGGAGGAGCGACAGCCTACTTGGTGACATATAAAGCACTTGTTGTCTTTCATATAGGCGGCACGTTGTACCGGAGTGAGGCGGACTGCGTCAACGTCCATCGCGTTTGGGTCTCGTCGAGGACGGGAGGACCCTTGGTTAAAAGGGATAAAGGCCCTTCCGGCCGAGAGATCGTCAATGCGACGGAGTTGGGAATGGAATTGAGAGGACTTTTCAATCCATCCTTGGAGAGTGGTAGGTACGGTTTCGACCGACAGGACCATGCGGGAGATGTGGGGGTGAAGTCCTTTAATAAACCATTCGATCAGCGCATTCTGATCGGCAATCTTTGTCTTGGCGGCTAGGAGCTGGAATTCTGAGACGTAGTTCTCGAATCCCTCCTTCCGGTTTCTAAAATCCTGCCTGAGATTTCCCATTTTGATACAGGCTCAGGCGGACACGTCATAAGGTATGAAGGCCTGTTTGAACGCGTCAAGGAATTTGTTAAATGTTTTGTCTTCTTCTGGGATGGCTTCATCTGCGATTTTAATGTACCATCCTTCGGCGAAATCCTGTCCACGTCCTTTGCTCATTTTGTTGAGGCACGTGAGGATCTTTGCAAGCTCGTTATAGTGAGCGCTGTTCATAGTAAAATAGGCCATCATGGCCAACATCCATCGGCTAGCATCGTTGGCCTCGCCGGAAAAGTCATCAGGTAGACCAGCCTTGATTTCGGCTGTGCGGGTTGCCATATCAACGTCGTTGTCACCTGGTAGGGTGATATCTTCGTCTGGGGGAGGGAGGATAGTAGGAACGGTCCTAGGAGTAGGAGCATTTGAGAGGTATTCGGATGGGGTGGGGGATGGGGAGCGGGACGGTACGCGGAATTGGTGACGGCGCGAAATGATGGGCAGAGGGGAGCGGCTTTACTGCGTAATAGCAGAAGCGAGAGTAGAGCTAGTTCTTTTGTAACATGAAACGATACAAATAACGCTGATGCGCTTAGAACCTAGTCTTAAGCTGGCACTCAAAGTGTAGCCAGAGGACACTTGTGAAAGCGAAGAGAAACTCAGACTCAAGTGCGCACACAAGAGATCTGGAAGGAGACTAGATTACTAGCACAAGGTGCGTAGAACTAGCTGGGGAATAAGTGTACAGAGTATGACCCTTTATATAGGGTTAGGAATGGCGCACAGACCATGCGGCTGTGTATCGTACACGGACCATGTGGATATAAATGGACAAGCGGTGCTACCCGCAAGAAGTCTGGATCGTAGCAACAGAACGTTCTAGAAGATGAAGGGAATGCTGATGTAATGTAAGATGAGGTAAGCATAATAGCACATAGGGGCTATCCCCCATGTAACTGTAGTCCGAAGACTAAGTCCCAGTCGTAGTTAACAAAAGGAAAAGAAATACTTGTAACAATCGCCAAATCTGGGTGGAACCCACCTACTCCCCTGTTCGATGCCATCGCCCACAAAGCATGGATCGCGGAATCCGTCCACCTCCACGACGAAGAAATCGCTAGTCACTCCTTCCTCCCAACTCTGCAAGACGTCAAAGACGCTATCAGTGAAGTATGGGAAGAAGATTAGTGGATTTTGTCTATCCTTTTCACCCTCCATTTTTATCTTTCGTTTACTTGACAAAGTGGTATTTTTCAATATACAAAGGGGGTAATGTTACGATTTGCCCCTGTTTCTTTTCTTTACTTACGAATCCTTTACTTGGATGACTAATCCCGCATAACCCGGAACCTTCTTTTTCTTTCTTCATTGTTCTACAACATTCCATAGGATTCTCATCCTATTTTTACCATTATCACACCATAGCTTTCCTCTTTTATTCAGCATGGTCTGTGCATAGTTTTAACAGTATGAATACGCCCAGTAATCTACCCTGTACCGCAGACTAGATCTACTTGGGAATTCTACCTCTTTCCTCGTACTCACTGCTTGAGTCTGTCTCTCACAGTCTTTCTTCATCTCACCAGAACTCAGAACCCTTGACTTCGTCTCTGTGATGTTGTCTCGGTCCTACCCAGAAACTCTCGACGTCGTCATCTCGACTTCATCTTGACCAGAACTCTTGACTTAGACCTCATCCAAGTCTACGCTCGTTCCTACCCGGACCAAGCATAACAGTTTCTCCTCAATTTCGCCAATGTGGACGAATAGAGTGGTTTTGTGGCATATAATGCCTCCTTGGTTGGATGTTCCGTCCACATTCTGGGCCTTCAGTGGCTTCTGGAGTCACTCCATTGGGAGTCTCCTTCGTTTGACCAGGTCTTGGTCAATAAAACAACCAGTGGCACTGCTGTCAATCAGCACAGTGACGTCGACGACTTGTGCATTCTCCCGTGTGTATAGTGAAAGTGGGATTTGAATAGATTGAGCATTTCTATCAGATACAAATACGGCAGCAATGACTTGAGGAGGAGAAGGTGTCGAAACTTCCCTCCTATCCAAAAATCCTTGGGCCATTCATCGGCCACTACCATTGCTGCGATGGTCTCCTTATCCTCTTCATCTTCTTCAAAGCAGGCTTTGAGTACTTTGAGTACCTCATCTTGAGGTACATTTCACTTTCTAAGCTCTTCAACGTATTGTCCCATGGGGGTAGGACAAGGGGTTGCTGGAGCGGGGGTGTATGCGGCCCTTACTCTCTGCAGGTTGCGAGGCAAACGAGGAGGTGCGGATGGTCCAGATCAGCAGGAATGGTTGGAGGAGCGACAGCCCACTTGATGACAAACAAAACATTTGTTATCTTTCATGTAGGCAGCTCGTTGAACAGGGATGAGGCAGACAGTGTCAACGTCCATCGTGTTTGGGTCTCATTGAGGTCAGGAGGACCCTTGATTAAAAGGGATGAAGGCCCTTCCGGCTGAGAGATCGTTGATGCGATGGATCTGGGAATGGAACTGAGACGCTTTCTCGATCCATCCAGCGAGGGTGGTGGGGATGTTTTCGATGGATAGGACCATCCTAGATACACGGGGGTGGAGACCCTTGATGAACCACTCAATAAGAGTGTTCTGGTCAGCGATCTTTGTTTTCGCAGTGAGTAGCTGGAATTCTGAGACATACTTCTCAAAGCTGTCTTTTTTATTGTGGAAGTCTTGCCTGAGATTTCCCATATCAATACGGGCTTGGGTGGACACATCATAGGGCACAAAGGCGGCTTTAAATGCATCAAAAAACTTGTCGAAGGACTTTTCTCCTTCTGGTACTGTGGTATCAGCGACCTTGAGGTACCATCCTTCTGTGAAGTCCTGTCCACGTCCTTTGCTCATTTTGTTGAGGCACATGAGGAGCTTGGCCTGGTCATTATAGAGACCAGTGTTCATCTGAAAATACACTTTCATAGCAAGGATCCATTGGCTAGCCTCGGTGGCCTCACCAGAAAAGTCGTCGGGTAGACCCGCCTTTATCTCTGAAGTGCAGGATGACATGTCTACTTCATTGTCACTGGCGCTTGGTAAGGTGATGTTTTCGTCATGTGGTGGGAGAGGTGTGGTGATAAGACGGGGAGTGGGGAAGTCGGTGGAATGAGAGTATTGGTTGGGCTGATAGTGGTAATCGGTCCCTTCCTGGGGTTCGGAGTAGACAGGGGATGGGGAGCGGGATGGTACGTGGATTTGATGACGGCACGAAATGCTGGGCAAGGGGGAGTGGCTTTACTGCGTGATAGCAGAAGCAGAGGTTCAGCTAGTTCTTTTGTTATGCTGATGTGCAAGAAACCTAGTCTGATAGCTGGCACTCAAGTGTAGCCAGAGGACACTTCAGAAGTATAGAGAGACTCAGACTCTGAAACAACCTTAAAACCCTAATGGGGTCTATAGGCCACAAGAATAGAGGATGAGTGAGAGAAAAGGAGGAGTGAGTCAAGCAATGCTTCAAGGGGAGAAACCAAGTGAACTAGACTGGAGGACATCCAGCCTAGCACTTGGGGTTTATATACTATTTACTTGTATGTACATGTTTGTGTAAATAGGAGAACATGTGGCGCGAGTGAGGCGTGGAGATTAAATACAAGTGAAAAACATAAGGCGAAACATGAGGGAAACATACGGTAAACATGTGCAAACCATGAGGTGTGGCAGCATATGAAAAGGGAGCGTGATGGGTGCTCAACAGGTGAGGCACCTAAGAGAAATGAATAAAATAGGTGAGGCGTCCATGAGGCACAAATAAAGAATGAAAAGGAGCCTGCGTCCATGAGGGACAAGCAAGGCGAGGATCTAGAGCAATCAGTAGTCAATACTGTCACGATAAGATAAGATAAAGGAAACGAAAAAGAAAAGACAAGTCCGTTAGGGGCTAGGGGCCGTAACCATAATAGACTCAAGTGCACACACAAGAGATCTGGAAGAGACTAGATTGCTAGCATGAAGTGCGTAGAACTAGCTGAGGAATACAAGTACAGAATATGACCCCTTTATATAGGGTTGGGAATGGCGCACAGACCATGTGGCTGTGTTATAGTACATGGACCAAGTATCCAAGTAAGGACAAGCAGCGCTACCCGCGAGTGTTACGCTGATGCGCAAGAAACCTAGTCTGACAAGCTGGCACTCAAAGTGTAGCCAGAGGACACTGAAGTATAGAAAGACTCAGACTCAAGTGCGCACACAAGAGATCTGGAGAGAGACTAGATTGCTAGCACAAAGTGCGTAGAACTAGCTGGGGAATACAAGTACAGAACATGCCCCTTTATATAGGGTTAGGAAGTGTGCACAGACCATGCGGCTGTGTATGGTACACGGACCAGGTGGATATATAAGGATGAGTGGCGCTACCTGCGAGAAGGCTGGATCATAGCAAAGAGGAACGTTCTAGAAGCATGGTGAAGGGAATGCTTGTGTAAGTAAGGATGAGGTAATCATAATGCTATAGGGGTTATCCCCCATGTAGCTGTAGTCCGAAGACTAAGTCCCAGTCGTAGTGAAGAGAAGGAAAAGAAATACTTGTAACAGTGAGAAGTTGTGAATTGTAGCAAAGTATGGAACATTCTAGAAAGTGAAGGGAATGCTTAAGTAAGTAAAAAGATGAGATAAGCATAATGTGGAAAGAAAAAGATAGGGGCTACCAAAGTAGCCTTAGTCCGTAGACAACGTCCCAATCGTAGTTCCAAAAGGTTTCTGTAACATTACCCCCCTCGTACGACTGAGCCACCAGCTCAGTTACTATCTCCGGTGTTTCCCTCGTAGTCGTAAGCGTCCTCAGGGTCATAGTCCTTGAAGGCACAGGTCCGAACGCCATGTCCAAGAGCTCTGCAAAGGTCACATTGGCACGCTGGGCAAGATGCGCTAGTGTGTCTGGGTGCGGTGCGTCGACACCAGGGGCAGAGATACTCGGGACAGAAATGGTGGGTGTGCTGAAGTGAGCGGCACTCCACACAGCAGAGTGCTGGAGCCCAAAAGGGCTGGGGTTCGGGGGTGTGATTGTCAACGATGATTGGATTTTGTGGACTTCCTCTAGAAGAGGGAACAGTATATGGTGGGGGAGCGGTGGTTGGAGTGACAGGGCGTGTGGGGGCATTTAACACAGGAGTACCTCCTCGGAATAGGGCATTTGCAACTCTCCTTCCTAATGTGGTTAGGGCGACTGTGCAAGGGATTCCCCCGACTTCTAATAAGGTCTGTCGCATTCTAGTTCCGCGAGCCTGAATATGGCCGCCTCGGTGAGCAACCTGAGGCTGCGGTGTTGGCTCATCGAGGCTGGTTCAAAAGGAATCAATGGAGGAGGAACGGTTTGCAGGGTCTGCAACAACAGTCGAGGGAGTGGGAGAAATGGGGTGTGGTTCATAGCGTGGGGACATAGCCGCCGGGGCGGGGATAGGTACAGGAGGAGGAGATGCAACGACCAGGGGGTAAGCTGGTGGAGGAAGAGGGGGAAGGGACACAGGATCCCTTACGGGGACATTTGAGTCTACATTCATATAGATCTGTCGTTGGGTGGCAGATAGACTGAGGAGTATGGGACGAAGGATGTGATTAATCATTCCTGGGATGATCTGGTCAACTACTCGACTGAATCCTTCTTCAAAGAGAAGGTCTAGAGTGGCGGTGTGAGCCTCAATGAGGGCACACTCAAGCACAGTGGCATATATGTATGGTTGGTTTTCTGGGCACAGCATTGTGTGGATATTACGCACCATGGCGTAAGTACAATATAGAGTGGTGAGGTGTTGAAGAGTAGGGTTAGTGATGAAGGTGGGGATCCATTCAATGGCGAGGGTGGCAGTGGGGTTCTCCAGGATACTGGCAAAAAGGATGCGATGAGCATGAGGAGGTAGGCGAACGGCATGAATGGGAATTACACTGTTGCCAGTAGATGTTACGGTTACGGCCCCTAACTGCCAACGGACTTGTCTTTTCTTTTTGTTTTTATTTATCTTATCTTATCATGACAGTATCAACTACTGATCACTCTAGATCTTCACCTTGCTTGTCCCTCATGGACGCAGGCTCCTTTTCATTCTTTATTCGCGCCTCATAGACGCCTCACTTATTCTATTCATTTCTCTTAGGTGCCTCACCTGTTGAGCACCCATCACGCTCCCTTTCATATGCTGCCACCGCCTCATGCTTACAGTATGTTTTAACTCATGTTTCCCTCATGCATCACCATGCCTTTAACATTCGTATTTAATCTCCATGCCTCACACGCATCACATGTTTATAATATTTACCACAACATGTACATACAGTAGTATGCTATATAAACCCCAAGTGCTAGGCTGAACGTCCTCCAGTCTAGTTCACTTGGTTTCTACCCTTGAAGCCTTGCTTGACTCCCTCCTCTCTTCTCTCACCCATCCTCTATTCTTGTGGCCTGTAGACCCCTTAGGGTTTTAAGGTTGTTTCAGTAGATGTGTTAGAGGAAGCAGAAGACTCAGAGGATTGGTTGTTGGTGGGTATAGACATGATGGTTAATGAGGGAACTGGGGAAAATCCTTTGAATTCCTGAGTTTATAAGCACGAAGGAGACTTTGCATGTGTTTGAGGTTCCCACATATTTTCTGCTGCGGAATACCCTTTCCAGGATACCAAATACTGCCTTCATGCCTTGGTGCCATGGTGTGACAAAACCTTTTCTATTTCGTATTCTTCATCTCCATCTATTGTGTCTGGCGGAGGATTTGTATAATTGGGTCCGTGCTCGGCTGTCTCCTGATAGAACAATAAGAGGGAGGCATGGAAGACATCGTGTATCTTCCAGGTGGAGGGAAGGCGGAGGCAGAAAGTGACAGGGGAGATGACTTTGCTTATCTTGAAGAGTCCTTCCCTTCTTGGAGCAAGTTTTTTGGATGGGTACCTGAGTCTCAGGTTACGTCCTTCTAGCCATACCTTATCTCTGACCTTCCATGGGCAGGACTTTGATGTGATCCGTGTAACGTGGAATGATACAAATTACGCTGATGCGCGTAGAACCTAGTCTGAAGCTGGCACTCAGAGTGTAGCCAGAGGACACTTGTGAAAGTGAGAGGGAACTCAGACTCAAGTGCGCACACAAGAGATCTGGAAGGAGACTAGATTGCTAGCACAAGGTGCGTAGAACTAGCTAGGGAATATGTATACAGAGTATGACCCTTTATATAGGGTTAGGAATGGTGCACAGACCATGCGGCTGTGTATCGTACACGGACCATGTGGATATAAACGGATGGGCGGCGCTACCCGCGAGAAGTCTGGATCATAGCAATGGAACATTCTAGAAGATGAAGGGAATGCTGAGGTAAAGTAAGATGAGATAAGCATAATAGTACATAGGGGCTATCCCCCATGTAACTGTAGTCCGAAGACTAAGTCCCAGTCGTAGGAAATAGAAGGAAAAGAAATACTTGTAACATTACCCCCCTCGTATGGATGAGGCACCGACTCATCCTGACCTATCCCCCTCATTCCCCTCGTAATCATAGGCGTCCTCAGGATCGTAATCTCTGAAATTGCAATTGGTGACAACGTGGCCAAGGCCTCCGCAAAGTCCACACTGCCTCGCAGGGCAGTTGGCTGAGGCGTGTCCAGGTGCGGTAGTTCGGCACCACGGGCATATAAACTCTGGGCAATTTCGGCGCATATGTTCGAGCGAGCGGCACTCCATGCAGCGGAGTGCAGGAGCCCGAAAGGGCTGGGGCTCGGGGGTGCGATCGTTGATGAGGATGGGGTTTGCCATGGTTCCTCAAGGAGAGGGAACCGTGTAAGGCAGGGGTGCGACGGCGGGTGTGATGGGATGAGTGGGGGCGTTGAGAGCGGGGGTTCCTCCTCTAGATAGGGCTTCGGCTACGTGTCTTCCCATCGCAGTAAGCGATACTGTGCGAGGGATGCCCCCTATCTCTAAGAGGGTCTGTCGCGTTCAAGCTCCATGAGCCGGAAAACGGCCGCCTCGACGAGCAGTCTGAGGCTGCTGCCTGATCCCGGGGGTGGGCTCGTCGAGGCTGGTCCGAAAGGACTCAAGGGAAGATGTAGTGGGGGCGGGGCTGGCAACGAGCGTAGGGGGAGTGGGAGAGATGGGACGGGGTATGTAGCATGGAGAGTTTACCACGGGGGCAGGAACTGGCGTGGGAGTGGGAGAATCATCAACGGGAGGGTATACTGGCGGTGGTGGTGGCGCCAACGCCACTGGGTTGCGGACGGGGGTCTGAGAGAAGTAAATGGACCGCTGGACGGTCGATAGGCTGAGGAGGATGGGGCGAAGGATATGGAGGACCGTGCCTGGCACGATCTCGTCGACAATACGTCCAAATCCCTCCTCAAATAGGAGGTCTAGGGTCATAGTGCGGGCTTCGGAGAGCGCTCGCTCTAGTGTGGCGGTGTACACGGGCGGTAGCCCATCCGGGCAAAGCATGGTATGAATGTTACGCGCTAGGGTGTAACTGCGATAAAGGCACGCAAGGTGCCAGAGAGTGGGATTATTGATGAACGTAGGGATGCGTTCGATGGACAGGGTGACGATGGGATTCTCGAGAATGGTCGCAAAAAGGACACAACGGGCGAACGGCGGGAGACGGACAGAGCGGATGGGGATGTCAGGGGCCCTAGCGGCAGAGGGAGCAGGGTTGGTGGTAGGGATGGACATGGTGATTTAGCGAGGGAACTGGGGAAAGTCCTTGGAATTCCTGAGCTTATAAGCGCGAAGGAGACTTTGCGCGTGTTTGAGGTTTCCCTCTGGTTCCCAGGTGTTCTCTGCTGCGGAATACCCTTTCCAGGATACCAAGTACTGCCTTCGTGCCTTGGTTCCACGGTGTGACAGAACCTTCTCTATTTCGTATTCTTCATCTCCGTCTATTGCATCCGGCAGAGGGTTTGTGTAATTGGGTCCGTGCTCGGGGGTTTCCCGATAGGACGATAAGAGAGAGGCGTGGAAAACGTCGTGGATCCTCCAGGTGGGGGGAAGGCGGAGACGGAAGGCGACGGGGGAGATGACTTTGCTTATCTCGAAGGGTCCTTCTCTTCTGGGGGCAAGTTTCTTGGACGGGTACCTTAGTCTCAGATTGCGCCCTTCTAGCCATACCTTATCTCTGACTTTCCAGGGACGGAATTTTGATGTGATTCATTCTTTCATGCTCTGCTGGGCTTTCTCATGCGCAGCGAGGGCTTCTGAGCGGCTTTCCGTAAGTTCCGTGAGACGGGTTTCTAGGGCGGGGAGGAACATTTTTCCCATTGGTGGATAAGCCCTCAGTTCATATCCGAGGATAAGGGAGAAGGGGGATTTCCCCGTGACGGAATGGACAGTGGCGTTATGGGAAAATTCGGCCATCGGGAGGAGATCTGCCCATTTATCGGGTCTTCCATCGCAAAATATGCAGAGATAGGTTTCGAGTTCTTGGTTGACTCGTTCGGTTTCACCGTCGGTCTGTGGGTGGTATGTGGATGAGAGGGCAAGGTTCTATTTTAGGAGACGGGAGAGTTCTCTAGCGAAAGCAGAGGCGAATTGCAGGCCTCGATCAGAGATACAGCGGTTGTGAAGACCAAAACGAGTGAAGACTCGTTCAAAAAAGAGTTTGGTGACACCCACGGCGTCTATTGTTTTGTGACATGGGAGGATAATTACCCCCTTCATAAGGCCATGGTCGACCACGACCATGACAGAATCAAACCCCTGGGATGCGGGAAGATCCGTGATTAAATCGACGACACCTGTTGGAAGGGACGCGTGGCTTCGCTGCGGAGTGGCATGAGAGAGGGCACCGTGGGATGGGTATTCACCTTGTGTGCTTGGCAGCAGGCACAACCGGTGACAAAGCGGCGAATAAAGGTACCCATGCTGGGCCACCAATGGTCGTGTGAGACCACGTTCTGGGTTCGGAAAATTCTGCCGTGTCCTCCTGCCTCACTTTCGTGCAAAGATCGTATGAGGTCCGACCGGGCCAGCTCCGGAACGTAGAGGCGGTGGCAGAAGTACAATCTACCATCCTCGTAGAGCCAGTCGGTAGCAGTGGCCCGAGGGAAGCCAGGGGTATCATCGTACAAGGCCACTAAGGCGCGTTGCACGACGGGGTCAGTGGAAGAGGAGACAGCCATCTTGGAGGCGAGAGCCACATCAAGGGCGCGGATAAAAAGATGGTCGGGGAGGAGCGTGGTGGCGGTGTTATCATTAGAGGTGTCCACCTCATCGCGACGAGAGAGTGCATCGGCAGGTCCCATCTGGGTGCCGGGAACGTTGTGATAATGCAGGTCAAAATCCTGCAGGAACATCGCCCATCGGGCTTGACGACGGGAGAGTTTCTGGGGTTGACGGAAGTATGTCAAGTTCTTGTGGTCGGTGATGACCGTTACGGGGTGGCCAGTGCCACGAAGATAATGGCACCACTCTTCGAGGGCGTGGATGACGGCGAGCAATTCTCAGTCATAGATGTCGTAATTGCGCTCGGCAGAGGAGAGGGTTTTCGACAGGTAGGCACATGGGTGAAGGTTCCCGTTACCATCGTGCTGCATGAGTACTGCCCCCGTGGCGGTAAGGGAGGCGTCGGTCATAACGGTGAAGGGTTTTGCGGCATCCGGCATCACAAGTACCGGCTGTTGTAGGAAAGCGGATTTAATTTTCTGGAACGCCTGTTCACAGATGGGGGTCCATTCCCATTTGGCTCCTTTCTTCGTTAGATCATGGAGTGGGCGAGCAATCGCAGAGAAGTTCGTGATGAATCTGCAATAGAAGTTGCAGAAACCAATAAACGATCGGACTGCTTTGACACTGGTGGGGGGATTCCATTCTTCAATGGCGTGGAGTTTGGTGGGGTCCATCTTGACCTGCCCTTCTTTTACGACCATGCCTAGATATTCTACTTCAGCAGCGTTGAAGGAGCATTTCTCAAGCTTCAGGAAAAGCTTGTGTTCGCGGAGTCGTTCTAGCACTCGCTGAGTTCATTCTTTGTGTACGGCGGCGTCCTTTGAATGAATGAGGAGGTCGTCCATATAAATGACAAGCCATCCTTCTGCCATGAGATCCCCAAAGATGTGATCCATAAGTGCCTGGAACATAGCGGGGGAGTTGCAGAGTCCAAAGAACATGACCGTCGGCTCAAATAACCCAAACGGCGTAATGAACGCGGCCTTCCATCGATCACTGGGTTTGATTAGGAGATTGTTATAGCCCCAGTGGATGTCCATCTTGGTGAAGATAGATGATCCTTTGAGGCGATCTACAAGATCCGAGATGAGGGGAAGGGGATAGGCATTCTTTACCGTATGGGAATTGAGGTAACGATAGTCTTGGCAGGGACGGAGGGAGCCATCTTTCTTTGGTACAAAGAAGAATGGGGCGGCTTGTGGGGACTTCGATGGAGTGATCTTTCCTGAGGTGAGATGTTCATCGACGAACACTTTACAGGCTTCGGCTTCCTTTGGGTTTAGAGGGTAAGCCTTGGCGACTTTTGGCGTAAAGTCTTTATTGAGGTCGATGGCATGATCGAAACTTCGGGAAGGGGGAAGTTCATCGATTGTCTTTTTCTCAAAGACGTCGGCAAAGTCCTTGTAAGCGTCAGGTAGTACTACCTTTGGCTTTTCTTCCTTCATAGCAAGGTCAGTGGAGAGGGTGGTGTGACGTATGGGATAAGCATTTTGAGCGCTTCGCTCTACGCGTTTCTTCCAGAGGCGAGCTGTTTTAGCGTCTGGGTCAAGATCAAGATATCGCACCAGATATCTTTGGGCGAGACTCCGGGGAGAGTCGTGGCGGGGTTTCTTTGGTTGGTTTGGGATTTCTACTTTTCCAGTAGACCAATTGATAATGGGGTTGGCTTCGCGAAGCCAGGGGAGTCCTAAGATGATGTTTTCTTTCCCACAGTTGAGGACAAGAAAATCTCGTTTTTCTTCAATTTTGCCTATGCGGACAAATAGTGTAGTTTTGTGTCATATGACGCCTCCTTGATTGGACGTTCCATCCACATTCTGAGCTTTTAGCAGTTTCTGAAGTCGCTCCATCGGGAGTTTCCTTCGTTTGACCAGGTCTCGGTCAATAAAACATCCAGTGGCACCGCTGTCTATTAGTGCGGTGACGTCGACAACTTGCGCATTCTCCCGTGCGTATAGAGAGAGTGGGATTTGAATAGATTGGGCATTTCTATCTGATACAAATACGGGAGCGATGACTTGAGGAGGAGAAGGCGTCGAAACTTCCCTCCTTTCTAAAAATCCTTTGGCCATTCTTCGGCCACTACCGTTGCTGCGACAGTTTCTTTATCTGCCTCGTCTTCTTCGAAGCATGCTTTCAAAACTTTCAATACCTCTTCTTGAGGCATGTTCCTTTTCCTAAGCTCGTCAACATATTGGCCCATGGGAGAGGGCTTGGGAGTTGCTGGAGCGGGGGTGTAAGCGGCCCTTATCCTCTGCGGGTTGCGAGGCGGGTGAGGGGGTGCGGATGATCCTGGTTGACGGGGGTGGTTGGAGGAACGGCAGCCTACTTGATGACATACGAAGCACTTGTTGTCTTTCATATAGGCGGCACGTTGTACCGGGGTAAGACGGACTGCGTCAATGTCCATTGCGTTTGGGTCTCGTCGAGGACAGGAGGACCCTTGGTTAAAGGGGATAAAGGCCCTTCCGGCCGAGAGATCGTCGATGCGACGGAGTTGGGAATGGAACTGAGAAGATTTCTCAATCCATCCTTGGAGAGTGGTGGGTACTGTTTCAACCGATAGGACCATGCAGGAGATGCGGGGGTGGAGTCCTTTGATGAACCATTCGATCAGCGCATTCTGATCGGCAATTTTTGTTTTCGCAGCTAGGAGCTGGAATTCTGAGACGTAGTTCTCGAATCCCTCCTTCCGATTCCTAAAGTCCTGCCTGAGATTTCCCATCTCGATACGGGCTCAGGCGGACACGTCATAAGGTATGAAGGCCTGTTTGAACGCGTCAAGGAACTTGTTAAACGTTTTATCCTCTTCTGGGATGGCTTCATCTGCGATTTTGATGTACCATCCTTCTGCGAAGTCCTGCCCACGTCCTTTGCTCATTTTGTTAAGGCATGTGAGGATCTTTGCGAGCTCATTATAGTGAGCACTGTTCATAGTAAAATAGGCCGTCATGGCCAACATCCATCGGCTAGCGTCGTTTGCCTCGCCGGAAAAGTCATCGGGTAGACCAGCCTTAATCTCAGCTGTGCGGGTTGCCATGTCAACGTCGTCATCACCAGGTAGGGTGATATCTTCGTCTAGGGGAGAGAGGATAGCAGGGACGGTCCTAGGAGTAGGAGCGTTGGAGAGGTATTCGGAAGGTGTGGGGGATGGGGAGCGGGACGGTACGTGGAATTGGTGACGGCGCGAAATGATGGGCAGAGGGGAGCGGCTTTACTGCGTGATAGCAGAAGCGAAAGTAGAGCTAGTTCTTTTGTAACATGGAACAATACAAATTACGCTGATGTGCGTAGAACCTAGTCTGAAGCTGGCACTCAGAGTGTAGCCAGAGGACACTTGTGAAAGTGAGAGGGAACTCAGACTCAAGTGCGCACACAAGAGATCTGGAAGGAGACTAGATTGCTAGCACAAGGTGCGTAGAACTAGCTAGGGAATATGTATACAGAGTATGACCCTTTATATAGGGTTAGGAATGGCGCACAGACCATGCGGCTGTGTATCGTACATGGACCATGTGGATATAAACGGATGGGCAGCGCTACCCGCGAGAAGTCTGGATCGTAGCAATGGAACGTTCTAGAAGATGAAGGGAATGCTGAGGTAAAGTAAGATGAGATAAGCATAATAGTACATAGGGGCTATCCCCCATGTAACTGTAGTCCGAAGACTAAGTCCCAGTCGTAGGAAATAGAAGGAAAAGAAATACTTGTAACAATCCGTTCCTTCATATTCTGCTGGGCCTTCTCATGCGCAGCAAGGGCTTCTGAATGGCTCTCCATGAGTTCCGTGAGACATGTTTCAAGGGTGGGGAGGAAGGTCTTTCCCATTGGCAGATAAGCCCTTGGCTCGTATCCGAGGATAAGAGAGAATGGGGATTTTCCAGTGATGGAATGGATGGTGGTGTTATGGGAAAATTCGGCCATCGGAAGGAGATCTGCCCATTTGTCAGGTCTTCCATCGCAAAAGATGCAGAGATAAGTCTCAAGTTCTTGGTTAACTCGTTCTGTTTCTCCGTCAGTCTGCGGGTGATAGGCGGAAGAGAGGGCAAGGTCGTATTTCAGGAGGCAGGAGAGTTCTCTTGCGAAGGCGGAGGTGAACTGAGGGCCTCGATCTGAGATGCAGCAGTCGTGGAGACCAAAACAAGTGAAAACTTGTTCAAAAAAGAGTTTGGCGACACCTGCTGCGTCTATTGTTTTGTGACAAGGGAGGAAAATTACCCCTTTGTGAGGCCATGGTCGACCATGACCATGACAGAATCAAAACCCTGGGAAATGGGGAGATCCATGATTAAATCGACGGACACCTGCTGGAAAGGATGTGTGGCCTCGCTGTGGAGTGGCATGAGGGAGGGCACCATAGGATGGGTATTCACTTTGTGTGCCTGGCAACGGGCACAACTGGCGACAAATCGGCAAATAAAGGTGCCCATGCCAGGCCACCAATGGTCATGTGAGACCATGTTCTGGGTACAGAAAATGCCGCCATGACCACCTGCTTCGCTTTCATGGAGGGATCGTACAAGGTCCGCCTGGGCCGCTTCTGGGACGTAGAGGCGATGGCGGTAGTATAGTTTGCCATCCTTGTAGAACCAGTCGGTAGCAGTGGCACGAGGGAAGCCAGGAGTGTTATCGTACAAGGCTTCCAAGGCACATTGCACAACAGGGTCAGTAGAAGAAGAAACAGCCATCTTGGAGGCGAGGGCAACGTCGAGAGCGTGGATAAACAGGTGGTCAGGGAGAAGCATGGTGGCGATATTGTCGTTAGAAGTATCCACTTCATTGCGATGAGAGAGTGCATTGGCAGGACCCATCTGGGTGCCGGGAACGTTGTGATAGTGCAGGTCAAAATCCTGCAGGAACATTGCCCATCAGGCTTGAGAATAGGAGATTTTTTGAGGTTGACGGAAATACGTCAAGTTCTTGTGGTCAGTAATGACCATTACAGGATGGCTAGTACCTCGTAGGTAGTGCCACCATTCTTCAAGGGCGTGGATAATGGCGAGTAACTCTTGATCATAGATATCATAATTTCATTCTGCCGAAGAGAGGGTTTTGGACAAGTAGGCACATGGGTGGAGGTTCCCATTGCCGTCGTTCTGCATGAGTACTGCACCAGTGGCAGTAAGGGAGGCGTCTGTCATGACGGTGAAGGGTTTGGTGGTATCAGGCATCGCAAGCACTGGTTGTTGTAGGAAGGAGGACTTGATTTTCTGGAATGCCTGTTCGCAGATGGGGGTCCAATCCCACTTGGCTCCCTTCTTGGTTAAGTCATGGAGCAGATGGGCGATTGCAGAGAAATTCGTAATGAACCTGTGATAAAAATTGCAGAAGCCGATGAACAATCAGACTGCTTTGACACTAGTGGGGGAATTCCACTCTTCTATGGCATGGAGTTTGGTAGGGTCCATCTTGACCTGTCCTTCTTTGACAATCATGCCAAGGTATTCCACTTCAGTGGCGTTGAAGGAGCATTCTCGAGTTTCAGAAAAAGTTTGTGTTCGCAGAGTCGTTCCAAGACTTGTCAGGTCCTTTCTTCATGGATGGTGGCATCCTTTGAATGGATGAGGAGGTCGTCCATATAGATTACGAGCCATCCTTCAGCCATGAGATCACCGAAAATATGATCCATGAGAGCCTGGAACGTGGCAGGAGAATTACAGAGGCCAAAGAACATGACCATGGGCTCGAACAATCCAAACAGCATAATAAACACTGCCTTCCATTGATCATTGGGTTTGATGAGAACATTGTTGTATCCCCATCAGATGTCCATCTTAGTAAAGATAGATGATCCTTTGAGGCGATTGACAAGATCCGAAATGAGAGGAAGTGGGTAAGCATTCTTTACCATATGGGAGTTGAGGTAACGGTAATCTTGGCATGGACAGAGGGAACCATCTTTTTTTGGTACAAAGAAGAATGGAGCAGCTTGTGGGGACTTCGAGGGAGTGATCTTTCCAGAGGCGAGATGCTCATCGACAAAAGCTTTACAGGCTTCGGCTTCCTTTGGATTTAAAGGGTAAGCTTTGGCGACTTTTGGTGTAAAGTCTTTATTGAGGTCAATTGCATGGTCGAAATTTCAGGAAGGGGGAAGTTCATCAATTGTCTTTTTCTCGAAGACATTGGCAAAGTCCTTGTAAGTGTCAGGTAATGCTACCTTGGGCTTTTCTTCTTTCATAGCGAGATCAGTGGAGAGGGTTGTGTGGCGTATGGGATATGCGTCCTGAGCGCTTCGCTCTACACGTTTCTTCCAGAGGCGAGCTGTCTTGGCGTCTGGATCTAAATCAAGGTATCATACCAGGTATCTCTGGGCGAGGCTTCGGGGGGAGTCATGGCAGGGTTTCTTTGGTTGGTTTGGGATTTCTACTTTTCCAGTGGCCCAATTGATGATGGGGTTGGCTTCGCGAAGCCAGGAGAGTCCTAGAATAATGTTTTCTTTTCTGCAGTTAAGGACAAGAAAATCTCGTTTCTCTTCAACTTCACCATGTTACAGTTCTGCCTATGGCTCCTTTATTTTCTCTTTACTTTTGCTAAGCTTATCAGTTCTCATGCCACTTAGGTCAAGGCCCCTATTCCTTATCTTCAGGGCTAGACTCCTTATCTTTAGTCATGGTCTAGGCTCTTATTTCACTCTTCTTGCCTAGACCCTTATCACTTATCTCTGATATCATTGCTTATCAATGATGTCATCCTTATCTCTTATCAGGCTGAGCACAGCATGGTCTGTGCGCATTCCTTGTACATATATATAGGCCACCTTTTGTACAGTAGCTCTTTAGCTAGTTCTACGCATTCTTGCCTGGAATCTAGTTGT
>JBBPTL010000103.1:0-22263 GCA_038094095.1 Boletus putidus
TCATCTTCAAAGGTTCTGGCTACCACATTAGATGGAAGCAAGACAATCCTGCAAATGCATCGTACGTTAGCATAACAGATCTATATAGCCACATGGATGCTTATCACGGAATTTAGGCTTGGGTACTTCAAAAAGGGCTGGACTAATGGCAAGATTGGTGTTGCATGGATTCAAGAATTCGACAAGCAAACATCATGGAAAGCTGCAGGTGAATACCGTCTCCTACTTGTTGATGGCCATAACTCACACTATACTCGAGGCTTGCTCGAGTACGCAAGACTTCACCAGATTCTCATACTCTGTTATCCATCACCACATACTGTAGTCACTTTGTACTGATGGTATCAATGAGCCTGCATGCAATTTGCCCATTCGGGTCGGATGACCCCGGGGCAGGCCCAGAGTATATAGGGGCCGACATATACGATAGGGCCCGAGTGAGATAAATACACGTATGACACAGAGGGGCCTGTAAATTATAAGTGGAGAGAAGATCGACAGATACGTGGTGGCCTGAGTTGAAGCAGTATAGAAAGGGCCGATGTTATTGAGGGGGCCTGATGTCAGGGGATGACCCCCTACTCGATGTTATTGACAGGGCCCGATGTCGGGGTATGACCCCCGACTCAATGGTATCGATGGGGCCCGAGCGGGGTGGGGATGGAATCGGGCTGATGTTATCGAGAGGGCCCGATGCCGGGGTATGATCCCTGACTTGATGGTATCGACGGGGCCCAAGCGGGGCAGGTGAGTGATTCAGCCAATGTTATCGGGCGGGCCTGATGTCAGGGTGTGGGCCCTAGCCTGATGTTATCGAGTGGGTCCAATGTCAG
Organism: Boletus putidus; assembly: GCA_038094095.1. Taxonomy (NCBI): domain Eukaryota; kingdom Fungi; phylum Basidiomycota; class Agaricomycetes; order Boletales; family Boletaceae; genus Boletus; species Boletus putidus. The sequence continues at coordinate 834 of JBBPTL010000103.1, forward strand.
GGTATGGCCCCTGGCCCAATGTTATTGAGTGGGCCCGATGTCGGGGTATGGCCCCCAACTTGATGGTATTGACAGGGCCCGGGTGGGGTGGGGATGGCATTGGGCCGATGTCATCGAGAGGGCCCGATGCCGGGGTATGATCCCCAACTTGATGGTATCGACGGGGCCCGAGCGGGGCAGGTGAGTGATTTGGCTGATGTTATTGGGCGGGCCCAATGTCAGGGTGTGGGCCCTGGCCTGATGTTATCGAGTGGGCCCAATGTCAGGGTATGGCCCCTGGCCCAATGTTATTGAGTGGGCCCGATGTCGGGGTATGGCCCCTGACGAGATGGTATTGACAGGGCCTGGGTGGGGTGGGGATGGCATTGGGCTGATGTCATCGAGAGGGCCCGATGCCAGGGTATGATCCCTGACTTGATGGTATCGATGGGGCCCGAGCGGGGCAGGTGAGTGATTTGGCCGATGTCGGGGTATGACCCCCAACGAGATGGTATCGACGGGGCCCAGGTTGGGTGGGGATGGCATCGGGCCGATATTATCGAGGGGGCCCGATGTCCCTGACTCAATCGTATTGACAAGGCCCGATGTCAGGGTATGGCCCCTGGTCCGATGTTATCGAGTGGGCCCAATGTTGGGGTATGGCCCCCGACTCGATGGTATCGACGGGGCCCAGGTGGGGTGGGGATGGCATCAGGCCGATGTCATCGAGGAGGCCCAATGTCGGGGTATGACCCTGACTCGATGGTATTGACAGGGCCCGAGTGGTCTTGGTATGTCATTCAGCCGATTTTATCGGTGATGCCCAATGTCACAGCATATCATCAATTGTAATATTATGCTTTCTACTACACAAGCTGTTGCTGCAGCCTATCCAGCACCTCCAAGAAAACCTTTTCCATTTTTAGATTCCACACTTGCCGCCGAGATGAATTTATGATTTCCTCCATCGCATTTTGTAGGCCTATCATGATCAGCATGTTCAGGATCCTTCAGCACTCGGTCCCCTCCTGCAGCACATTTTCCACTTCGCACTTGTGCATTACTCGGTGCCACAATGCTGCCTCTTGTAGCACTAAATATGGATTTCAGTCACCTCCATATGTCGGCAGAAAACTGCTAAACTTGCCTGTCAACTCAACATTGTTGGTTGTGAGACCTGCCCGGGTGATTTGATCAACAATTCCATCGGTGTCCTCCTGAGCTACATGCCAGAATCGGTGTCAGCCAAATATATAGATAGAATCAATTTGCAGCGTACCTTGTTCAGCCACCCACCGCCCGATGTGATCCAGGTGCTCCCGTCTTGCCTCCAGGTTGAGCATCCTTTCGGCCCAAGGCAAGTCTTTGGCATCCTTGTCGGCTCCGGCTTCTGAGGGATCCTCAGGCTCATTCAGCACAGCCATCTGGGCGTCATGTCCTGGATATGGAGGGGGGCTTGGAATCCGGCTTCCCCAAAGGGATGGCTGGTCGAAGGCACAGTCCATCATGGCATTGACTGGGGGCTCGGAAGGTATCTGGAGGTAGGTGAGGCTGATTCCATCCTCAAGAGGATCCCCGAGGGTGCTGCTCATTGCGCCAGGATTACCTACAGGGAAATCGTCAGAGTGGACAGAACACTGAGAGAGCTGCTTAACTCACTTGGGCTGGTCTTCCTTTTTCGCTTCAAGCTACTCTTCATTGGGCGAGTCCCACACCCTTGCAAGGGAATTAGCGGCCACAATTTATGAAATAAATTTACATACGATGGGTTGGCCTGGATGGTCCTGAGGCTGAGGGACCCAATCGGCTCACATTCGGGTCGGAGTCATCGTCCTCGGATCCCGATGCTAGCAATGAATAGGTCAACGTAGCACATAGGTATGATAGACCGAGCGTGAATACATACGGGTCATCCGAAAATGGACGTGTCGTTCCATGTCATCACTGTCCATGTTGTTGGTCCGAAGTTGTTGATCAGACAGGTTGGCGTACTGTGGTTGTTGTAGGGTTTGCAGACCGGCAAAAGCTGCATGTTCCGCTCGGCAAAATGCCACTGGAAATGAAAAAGTCTCGGCAAGCAGGCCCGATGATGACTAAGTGTGAGGGCCGAGGCCACACAAAAGGAACCAGCACAACACGGATAACCCCGACCACCCTTCTTTCACTCCACCACACACATCACCTCAATCGCCCCCATCTTTCAAAAATGCAAAACATGGCTTCAACCGTTTCGTTCTCCCAGAACATCATCAATGAGGCTGCCGAGTCCATCCTGCAAATTATCAAGACAAAGGTACTCGCCAAGGGCCCAAAGGCGGACTGAGCGAGGGTCTGGAATGAGGCCATTGAGGAGTTGAAGAATGAGCTGGTGAGTAGCATTATCATTTCAAGGGTGTAAATCTTTTAACTGATCATAGGCCATCGTTCGATCGGTCGAGGGTGACAGGGTAACCATCCCCCGGATCATCATTGCCCTTGACATCGAGGTGTCTGCCCTGTGTGGCCGGTGGCCGACCTGGAGGGCCATATTGGCTGGCAACACTGATGCCCAACAGGATCATTGGTGGCTGCGGCAGGCGCCGCCAAGAGCAACACCGAGCCAGTCTATGGCTGGGCCGTCGGTCACAATGCCATCCAGCTCTGCCACTGCACAGATGCCTTCCGCCACCACTCTGGCCGCCCGGACGACAACGACTCCTGGTCCGACGAGAATGCTGAGCCTGGCTGAACGGGAGGGCACTCCCACCGCAACTGCCCTGGTCGCCACTGCCAGCGATGTGCCTGCCACAGCTGGGAAAGGGAAAGGGAAGGTGAGAGCATCAGTCGACAAGGGGAAGGGGAAGGGGAAGGGGAAGGAGCGAGAGGAAGATCCTTCGGAGGCACCTGCCGACGAAGAAGCCCGAGGTCGTTTGCTCCATAGGCCGGCACCGAGGGCCGGGAGTTGGGCAAGGTCGAAGGCCTGAGCCGCCTCCCCACCCACCGAAGCCGTTACTGCCATCGGTGCTGCTGCCGCTACCACCATCAGCACCGTGTCCTGCGACACCTGCGAGCGCTGGCAACTGGAGTGCACGCCCTGGGAGGGGCATGCCTGCGTACAATGCAACCGCAGCAAGCTGCGCTGCAGCTTAGTGATGAAGAAGCGCCAACAATCCGCCTCTAAGCCTCGGGCTCAGTCGTGTGCCCGCACTGAAACCTCTGCATCCACCGGTACCCACAGTCGCCCCAAAGCGCCCTCCCATCCACCATCACCCAGCCTGCCCTGCCCTCCTCCATCCGCCTCTGCCTTTGGATCGGAAAGCAAGCTCCCCCCGCGGATGGTGTTTTCCCCCAGGCCGAAGAAGGCTCAGCCGGACATCGTGAAGCCAAAGATGACCAGCCTGTGGCCAACTGCAACCATGGTGGTGCAGTCATTGCGCCCAAAGGCGAAGGGCAAAGGTAACAATTCGCTCTTTGAATGTTTGATGAATTAACGTTGATTATTGGTAATTTACAGTATTCGACGGAGTCGTTGTCAGTCACACAAAGAAGGGGGGACCGCACATCGTCCCAACTGTCCACTCGACGTCCGACAGCGCCCCGTCCTCAGTGCCCACGACCCCTGCTGGTGCCACCGACTCCGAGTCAGTAATGGAACACCGGCATTTACTGGACATGTGCCAGCAGTTGCATTCGGAGAACGTGGAGTTACGGCAGCGGGTGAGGACACTGGAGGACTGCATCCTGTCCACTGAGCAAGGTCTAAAGACCTTCACTTGCGTGTTGAACTCGGTCTGGCCCAATGCCAGTGGGAGCTTGGACCCTTCAGCGGGCTTTCTATTCCCTTTTGACACATCCGCCGCCTCTTTGCAGGAGATGTCGGCCCTGACATCATTCCCCGCCACACCTCCCCAGGCCATCCCAGGGCTACCATCTTCCCCCACCCCTTGCGCACTCACTGGCCCTGCAAGCCGGCCCATCGCAGGCCATCTCATCCAGTGGACGACACCAGAAACGCCGAGCCACAGCTGGCCCAGCCCGGACTTGCGCACAGGCTGCGGCCATCCTCGGGCGACGCCTTCAGCTGGCCCAACTGTGATTCCCATTGGGCCCGGCATCACCACCAGCAGCACCCCTTTCCCGATCCCCAGCCCATGGTTTCCATCCTACGGCAATCTGCAGGCAACCATGCTGAGAACACTGGCTGCATCGTTGCTCTTCAACGAGGCCGAGCCGGCACAGGCAGAGTCGGCACAGGCAGAGTCGGCCCATGCGCTCCCCAGCCTTCAGGACTATGGCATGGATTCTGAGGATGAGGCCATGGAGGGAGTGGAGGCCTAGAACCAAGTATCATCTGCGTGGCGTTTCCTTTCATCATATTTACAATTGAATGAACTTTGTACATACAATTCTCGCTATGTAAATATGTGATTTCTCTATGATCAAAATACTCTTGATCCAACGTCACTCCATACAAGCAACCCTGCCGAAAGCACCGACCACCTCCCTGCCCTTCAACGAGGCTGAGTCGGCCCAGTACTGTCAGCATGGGCCGAGTCATATTTACAAACCAATTAACTTCCTACATACAAGGCTGACAATGTAAAGATGCGATCCCTATTTACTAATACTGCGGCTTTTTATGAGGAAAGCTTAGTTCATTCACTCCTTTTCTCTTCCTGCCCACCTTGTTCTCCGGTGTCTGAACATCGGCATTGACCGGAGCCGGCGCTCTTCGGGCCTGACCTGACCTCCTCAGAGTCTCGGCAGCTACCGATGACACGGCCGATCAGTGTTATGGATATTTCTTTTCCTTTACTTCACTATGACTGGGACCTAGTCTTCAGACTACAGCTGCATGGGGGATAGCCCCTATGTGTCATTATGCTTACCTCATTTTACCTTACATCAGCATTCCCTTCAACTTTCTTCTAGAATGTTCCATTGCTACAATCCAGACTTCTCGCAGGTAGCGCTGCTCATCCCTATTTGTATACCTGGTCCATGTACTATAACACAGCCGCATGGTCTGTGTGCCATTCCCAACCCTATATAAAGGGTCATATTCTGTACATGTATTCCCCAGCTAGTTCTACGCACTTTGTGCTAGTAATCTAGTCTCTTCCAGATCTCTTGTGTGCGCACTTGAGTCTGAGTTTCCCTACACTTCCCAAGTGTCCTCTGGCTACACTCTGAGTGCCAGCTATTAGACTAGGTTTCTTGTGCATCAGCGTAACAATCAGAGAGTGAAACACAAGAAAGAATGTTACATACCATTCTGCGTTTCTGCCAAAGCCCTGGTATCATCCGGGTCCGCACTCAAACCGACACCCCTCGGCCCTGATGCTGAGCCCCCGGTCAGTGCGCCATTCACGGCCGACCCTTCCTCGGCTCAGCCCCGCATGGTGCCCTTCACCATCGGCCTCATCCTTTTTTGAGGTGGGATGTCTGAAGCAATATATGTTACTGGAAATACACCCACAGCAGATAAGGACACAAATACCTTCTTCAGCATCTGACCGGGGATCCTTTGTTCTTTTCAGCGCTGTTGGCTCTCCCTCATTCACCCTCTTCAAGGCTGACTTCGGCGGCTTCGGTCCCGACTCAGATGACATCCGGGAGGCCGACGTGAGAGGCATCCACAAAGATTCCCCTGCCTTTGCCGGTTCCCCATCCTTTGCTGGCGTTGGTTCCACCTCCTTCGGCTTCTTCAAGGCCGACTTGAGTGGCTTCCCCGCCTTGGGATTTCCTTTCAGATCAGCCATTGATTCACTATATACCGGCGGCTTGTGCATTGCCTGGTGTCTACTTTTTCCTTTCTCATAAATCACCGGAACTTCTTCCTCAGCCCAAGTCCGACCTTATAAGACCCTCTGAGTCAGTGAAATCACTGCGCAAGCTGTGGGGGCATGTACTGTGGCTGGTTCCAGTGTTCCTTTTGGCATTATGAAAGACCTCCATCGGCTCATGTCCCAGCAAGGGGTTGCCCGATGATCCCTCGCCTCGGCCCTTCCCCCTCTGCTTTTCTGGCATCGGCCCATCATCCTCCCCCGCAAGGGCTCCAACATCAGCAGCCCTATCCCAGACCACTTCCTTCCCCTTCCCCTTGTCATTTGCCTTCGGCCAGGGGGTTGGTGCCCTGTGGTTATGTTGGGACCACTTGTACACCTCCTCCACCTCCTTTCGCCCATCCTGCTTCTCATCTCCATCCTCACCATCTTCATCTTCGCCCTCATCTGAGGATTCCCGATCACTTGGCTGAGCAGCTCTTGACTGACGTCTTCCGGACTTCGGCCCAATTGATCGTGCCCGGGTGGATCCTCTTTTTCCAGGCTCCTCCTCCTTGTCCAAAGTGTCCAATGGCGTATTCAGGGTGTCCTTTCCATCCAGCCAGTTTTGAAACTTGAACACATCGCTGCTGTTCATTATCTGCCTCTTCCGGATGTGGTCGAGGAATTGAAGGGCTTCATCCCGTCTGAAATGGCTCAGATCATCAGGAAAGGTGAACCCCCAGGGCAGGTGAGAGCGTGGGAATAGCTCGGCCTGGAATCAGGCCAGCTTTTTGAAAGGTGCCGATGCCTTCGGGTTTCAGCAGGCCCTTCCTATATCGGAAGTCATTAGCCATGCTCACTATGCGACGCCACGGTGACCTATGGTAGTGAGCCATCAGGAACCCCCTGACCATCGCTTGAAGCTCTGGCCTCATGGCAGTAGTGAGGTCCGGAATCCAGATACTTCCATCAGCCTTCGTCACCTTCTTCACTGGATCATCTCGGGCCTTCGGTCTAGCCTTCTTTCCCTTCCCCTTGGCCTCCCCCTTACCGTCCCAACCCGCCATGTCGCCGGCCGCATCTGAGCCCTCCTTGGGTGGGTCAAAACATAAACTGACCCATCGGTCAAGTCCGCCCTGAATCTCATCAACCGACCCGAAGTTTGGGCCCTCTGAGATATCCTGGTTGAAGTCGTGTCTGCTCCACCCTCAGTCAGCATATATAATCAATATGAAAGAGGAACTTACACTGTCGAGAAAAGCTTCCCCTTCTCGTCCTTGAACCCAGACAATATTACCATTTGGATTCCGCCCTTCCTCCACATTTCCTCAGCGAAATTCCTCATCACCTTCTCAGCTCCTCTAGTGGTGAATCTGAATCAATTCATTAGCCATCTCCTGAGTCATCCGAAGGGTGAGGACCTTACCAAGCCTTTGCCTCTGTAGTAGCCCCTGTGCTATTCCACTCCTTGGCCATTTCTTCCGCGTGAGCCATTTGCTCCTCAGACATGGCTTCCATCATGTCGGTCAACGCCGGCTGGTAGTATTTGAACATTTCGGCCAACCCTGGCGCTGCCCCATACTTCTCCTCGATCACCTTCTTCAACTCCTCTTTCCGGGTCTCCCGGACCACTGTTTGGGTGGTCCAGCTCTGGCCGAGCCGAATCCCATTGCCTTTTCTCCTCAACCGGCCTTGGCTGTACATCCAAGATAGATACCCCTGCGTATGTTAGTTATACTGCCGGTCCATTGAAATCAACTGCCATACCTTCAGTGCAAATAGCCAATCACTCTTCTTCATCTTTTGATGCATCGGAAGGGCTCTCAGCTCCTGGGTTATCGCCCTCCAATGCTTCTTCCACTCACCACCCTTTGACCCCTTCCATCAACCCCATCCTGTTTGCAATACCTGTAGGACCTCCATCGGCAGGCTGGCATTAGCTCGGGAATCCGCGGCTTGAGATGGTCCGGCCTCAGTCGCTGGCAAGTCCCCAGCTACCTCATCGCTGGCATTGGATGGACCATCCTGTACTCCAGGCAATTCACCAACTTCTCTTTCCCTGCCTTCTGACTGAAGGTCTTCATTACTTTGCCTGTCTGAGTCTTCATCCTCTGTAAGCTGGTATTCTGTTCTGGCATAGTCTGTCTCTGCATCAGACATGGTTTCAATGTAGAATACGTTCCAAGAAGTTTTTCCTCAGAGGACCTCTTGCCTTTCCATATATTCTTTTGTCCTAATCATGGCAGGTTTACCTAAATGGGAAAACAGAACACCTTGCACAGCCGAGCCTAATTAGGCAATTTGGAGTATGAACACATCTAGCCAACTCAAGTCATGTCATCGGGTAGTGCTCTGACCCAATCAGTGGCCCAAGCATGACAGCCTTGGGTAACTGATTCGGCTAATCTGTCCAATATGGCAATCACCATATTTATCCCTTGATGGATTCCATCCATTTATGGATCACAGTCGTGCAAGCATTCAGCCTGTTTTCTGAGCCCGATAACATATCCTTGGCCGTGAAGTATGCCCAAAAACCCTAACAAGAGACGGATCAAACATGGCCAAGTGACCCATGTCACTTGGATGACCAAGGATACTGCCAGGGGTCCACAGACCCGGTTTGTTAGATTGGAGGAGCAACAAACTCCAAAGTTCCAGACCAAATCCACCTAGCCTTCGCCAACCAAGGTTGCAGGTTCAGCATCCCAAGGACTCTTTCATGAGCTGCATCCACCCTTAGATGAGAGATTTATGGACTTTGAGGACATAAGGCCTCTTCGGTTGCCACAGAAAAAGGTCGTGATCTCACACCTCCACTGGTCGGCCCACTAACACTATCTATCTCTGTTGTATGTACAGACATCCAATGACTATGTTTGAGAATGGTTAGATCACAGGAATGAATTCCTTCGGACCCTCTTGGAATTGGAAGCACCTCCGGACCCGAGGGAATGTTTGGCATGTGGTGGGGATGGAATTTACAGATGTGCTGACTGCTTCGGGAAACCTTTGCTGTGCACTCCTTGTTGTCGGGAGCAGCATCAGAGCCATCCCTTCCATAGGATTCAACAGTGGACTGGCTCCTTCTTTGAAGATTCCTCTCTGAACTTGGTGCATGGTTAACTTGCCGGCTCCAGAAGAGTGGTGTGTGATCCGATCTGCAGGCCAGATTAGTGTTGCATCTCGGACATGATGGCAAGAGGTGCCCAGTTGGGTTACAGCCGACCGAGGATAGCTGGGATGGCCCATTGCTGATGAACGATGATGAATGGGCAGACCTCGACCAAGAATGGATTCCACCTCATCTCCGACTGCCAGCACATTCCGATTATGTCACTGTAGTCGACATCACCGGGATTCATTTTATCACGGTCGGTTGTTGCAACTGCCCGGGCTCACCCCCGGTGTATCTGCAGCTTCTACATAGCAGGCTGTTTCCAGCCACCCTCCAGCAGCCGAAAACCACTTTCACATTTAATGTCCTGGATGATTTCATTCGGGACAATCTAGAGTGTGGAACTTCCGGTTCCAATTATTTCAACAAGCTCTGAAGGGTGACATCGAATGTCTTTCCGCACTTGGCCCCGGTGAGACATTAGCCGATCTAAATGATTCAGCAGCGTCGGCTCATGGGTCATAGAATCAATACCGAGAATTGCTCCAGGTGGTGAGGAAGTGGCGTCTTCTGAAGCTGCTGAAATGGAATGCCTTTGGACACAGATCCCAGAAGCCAAAGACAGGGGAGCTGGCCTTGTTCTGTCCTACATGCCCTCAACCAGGCATAAATTGTGATCCATCGGAGGATGAGCTTTCCGAGTGAGTGTCCCAGAATGTTGTCGGCCATCCTCAGCAGCTGATCTTCGGAGTTGTGTCAGCCCGAGGTACACTCGGACATTGATCATGGATGGAAACTTCAAGGCTGAACACATGCATGAAAAACATCCGGATGACCAAATATGGCTCATGGATGGTCTTGGATATATGGTCTCTCGGCCAGAATATCACGAATACCTGAGGGCCACCCATCAACCACAGGAGGTGTGTTCGATCCAGATGTCAAGGAATGACCAGCCATGCTGACCTCCTGGAATAGCGGTCGACATGCAATAATCATCGGGCAGTCAATCAAGCCAATGTGTGCTGAGGAAAGCTAGAGGCCACCAGGATCGCAGCAACCGCATGTGCTCGGCATGGCTGCTTTTTCCCACATTCGGTGGTAGACTTTCAGAAGGGAGAATGGTAAGCAATCAGCCTTAGAGCCGAGCAATTTGGCCGACGATTCTACAGGCAGGTGAACATGGATTATTCATTTGCGAATGCCATAAAGTACAACATGGGAAACATATCTCGGATCATAAGCTTTTATGACATCAACTGTGCTTACATGAAGAAGCTTCGGTCCCGGGTCGGTGGGAACCAATTCATTGACATTCCACAGGGTCTGGAGATCATCCCTGGAATCGGCATATGGCATGTGCATGGGCATTGGGCCGAATGCTTTGCTCGGCATGCCCCTCTGTTTATTCCTGGGTCTGGATGGGTAGACGGGGAGATCATCGAAACCCTGTGGTCAGTCCTAAATATTGTTTCCGGATCGACCCGAGGTATGTCATCTCCACACTGTTAGGAACTCCTCAACTTCCAGATAAATGACTCCAACTTCATGAAAATGATTCAGATGACACAAGGCCTGGCCAGAAAACTGAGGAGTGTGAGGTCATCTTCGGCTGCAGCCTCCGCCTCTTTTACGGACCTTGACTCCACTGTTCCTGATGACCAAAGGAGACAATGGGAAGCTCAAGAGCTAAAGGCACAGGAGCGACGGGTTGCCCATCCATTGGAGATGGATGTATTCGATGTTCAATTACGAAAAGGTGCTCAGGGAGAATGATCATATAGTCCAGAGGCCTGACATCATGACAGCACCAACCATTCAAGCGGTCGAACTGGAGCTGCTCCGATCAAAGCCGACATCGGACGCATCTCAAGGGCGGGCCACAAGCTGGCTATCCCGGGGTCTAAAGATTGAGGAGTCTCAAATTGGCCTTTCCCGGGATATGAGAAGGACAGGCCCTCGGGCAACAGACCTCCAGAGGTTGGCTTTGGCCAGAAGGGCCAATCGGCTCCGTTCTGAGATCTCGGCATTCCTGTCCGATGCTGTGGCATATCTCAGAGATGATTACTCGGATGGAGTTGGATCGGGGGATGATGATGAGAGGGACCATTCAGAAGATGAGGACATATTGGAGCAAATCGGAAGCCAAAGATCCGATCAGGCCAAGATGCCCTTGCCCTCAATGCTCGGATTGACCAAATGCGCAGATCTCGGACTGGAGAGGCTTAAGGAACAGGAACTGAAGTTGCGGGCTGGCCAGGCGAATGATACCCTGCATGAAATCAGGCTGGCCTTGGCGAACAAATCGGTGTTGTTCCGGACCGATGTTCAGCATGCCGCAAGTCATGCAAAAACCACTCGGGCGTGGGGCAAGGTACATGTGGCCAATGCGATTCTGAATAGGCATGCGGCAGTGTATAGAAAATGCCGGAAGGCGATGGTGAAGCTCGGGGCCGATGAGGCCATGCTGGCAAGATATCAGCCACTGAAGGATGAGGATCTGAAAGCGAGCACTGTGACCAAGGCCCCGAATGCCAGGGGACATTGGAATGAAATGCTGGCATGGTTCTTTTTGATGGATGTTCCACGGGACACCGAGACAAATGACTGGATGTCGGAATGTAGGCGACATGCCATGGTTCCGAACACTGCTGAATGATTCCTGCAGTCTATCGGGTCCACTGGCTTCGGGCAAATGCAATGAGAGACCGGTGGAAAGAGGAGGAGGGATTATTAATGGCCAAGTTCAAGTGGACAATTGACTTCTTCAATACCAAGGCCGAGGACTGGGAGCATTGGGGGGTGAGAAGCCGGCACAAAGGGCTCCACGGACCAGCATGCTATGCCGACCAGCAGAAGACCGTTTATTCTCGGCTTCGGGACCAGTGTCAGGTGACATGGGAGGGCCTATGCCCAACCCGGAATGATATCACTGACGGCCGGAGTAGTCCTCTCTTATGATAGATTGTGAGATTGAGTGCTTCCAGACGGGGCTGCCATGTTGTTTCACTGACCCTCGGGTTCACATGATAATGCTGTGCAATACTATATTTAGGCAAGGGCATTGAATCACATCCATCGATCATCAATAATGTTTGAGCTGAGTGTGAAATTAACACCCTGGATCCTCTGTCTTCTCCACCATTGTGATCATGCTGAATTACCGCAAAACATCTATTCAGACCCACCCCAAGGTCAGGAACACCCGCCTCGAGATGCTCATGCACTACGCTGAATATAGATTAAAAACAGTGGTCCTCACTCTTCATGACACCCCGGTCGCCCACTGGCCGGCACATTGGAGAACGAATATGACCATTGAGGTGGTATGTAGCCCAGTCTCTTCCATTACCATTTGTATGCTAGCTAATCGCATGTCTTTAGGAGCTTGTTCTGGATATTGGCAAACTGTAACGTGAAACGATACAAATAATGCTGATGCGTTTAGAATCTAGTCTGAGAGCTGCCACTCAAGTGTAGGCAGGAGACACTAAGGAAGTGTAGGGAAACTCAGACTCAAGTGCACACACAAGAGATCTGGAAGAGACTAGATTACTAGCACAAAGTGCGTAGAACTAGCTAGGGAATACATGTACAGAATATGACCCTTTATATAGGGTTGGGGAGTGGTGCACAGACCATGCGGCTGTGTATCGTACACGGACCATGTGGATATATAAAGAGGAGCGGCACTACCCACAAGAAGTCTGGATCGTAGCAAATGGAATGTTCTAGAAGAAGTCGAAGGGAATGCTGATGTAAGATAAGATGAGATAAGCATAATGGTACATAGGGGCTATCCCCCATGCAGCTGTAGTCCGAAGAGTAGGTCCCAATCGTAGTGAGATGAAGGAAAAGAAATATTCGTAACATTACCCCCCTCGTATGGTTGAGGCACCGACTCAACTTGATCTATCCCCCTCATTTCCCTCGTAGTCGTAGGCATCCTCAGGATCATAATCTCTGAAGTTGCAGTTGGCAAGAACGTGGCCAAGGCCTCCGCAAAGTCCACACTGCCTTGCAGGGCAGTTGGCTGAGGCATGTCCAGGGGCTGTCGTTCGGCACCATGGACAGATAAACTCGGGGCAGTTTCTTCGGGTATGTTCAAGCAAGCGGCACTCCACGCAGCGGAGTGCAGGAGCCCGAAAGGGCTGGGGTTTGGGGGTGCGGTCGTCGATGAGGATGGGGTTTGTTATGGTCCCTCGAGGCGAGGGGACAGTATATGGAGGTGGGGCAACGGCGGGTGTGACTGGGCGAGTGGGGGCATTGAGTGCGGGGGTTCCTCCTCTGGATAGGGCTTCGGCTACTCGTCTTCCCATCGCAGTAAGCAATACTGTGCGAGGAATCCTGCCCACCTCTAAAAGAGTCTGTCGCGTTCGAGCTCTGCGAGCTGGAAAACGGCCGCCTCGATGAGCAACCTGAGGCTGCTGCCTGATCCCGGGGGTGGGCTCGTCGAGGCTGGTCCGAAAGGACTCGAGAGAAGACGTAGTGGGGGCGGGGCTGGCGACTAGCATGGGGGGAGTAGGGGAAATGGGACAAGGAACGTATCATGGGGAGTTTACTACGGGGGCAGGGACTGGCATGGGAGTGGGAGAGTGATCAACAGGAGGGTATACTGGGGGTGGTGGTGGTGCTAACGCCACAGGGTTCCGGACGGGGGTTTGCGAGAAGTAAATGGACCGTTGTATGGTCGACAGACTGAGGAGGATAGGTCGAAGGATGTGGAGAACCGTTCCTGGCACGATCTCGTCAACAATCCTTCTGAACCCTTCTTCGAACAAAAGGTCCAAGGTCATGGTGTGGGCTTCGGAGAGCACTCGCTCTAGGGTGGCAGTGTAGACCGGGGGTAGCCCATCCGGGCAGAGCATAGTATGAATATTACGCGCTAAGGCGTAGCTGCGATAAAGGCACGCAAGGTGCCGGAGGGTGGGGTTGTTGATGAACGACAGAATGCGTTCAATGGATAGGGTGGCGACGGGGTTTTCGAGGATAGTTGCAAAAAGGATGTGACGGGCAAATGGCGGGAAGCGGACAGAGCAGATGGGGATGTCTGGGGCTCTAGCGGCAGAGGGAGCGGGGTTGGTAGTGGGAATGGACATGGTGGTGTTTAGTGAGGGAACTGGGGGAAGTCCTTGGAATTCCTGAGTTTATATGCTCGAAGGAGACTTTGCGCGTGTTTGAGGTTTCCCTCGGGTTCCCAGGTGTTCTCTGCTGCGGAGTATCCTTTCCAGGACGCCAGATACTGCCTTCGTGCCTTGGTGCCACGGTGTGACAGAACTTTCTCTATTTCGTATTCTTCATCTCCGTCTATTGTATCCGGCGGAGGGTTTGTATAATTAGGTCCATGTTCGGGAGTCTCCCGATAGGACGATAACAGAGAAGCATGGAAGACGTCGTGGATCTTCCATGTGGGGGGAAGGCGGAGGCGGAAAGCGACAGGGGAGATGACCTTGCTTATCTCAAAGGGTCCTTCCCTTCTAGGAGCCAGCTTCTTGGATGGGTACCTGAGTCTCAGGTTGCGCCCTTCTAGCCACACCTTATCTCCTACTTTCCAGGGACGGAATTTTGATGTGATCTGTTCTTTCATGCTCCGCTGGGCTTTCTCATGTGCAGCCAGGGCTTCCGAACAGCTCTCCGTGAGTTCTGTGAGACGGGTTTTGAGGGCAGGGAGGAAAGTCTTTCCCATTGGTGGATAAGCTCTCGGCTCATACCCGAGGATAAGGGAGAAGGGGGACTTTCCTGTGACGGAATGGACAGTGGCATTATGGGAAAATTCAGCCATTGGGAGGAGATCTGCCCATTTGTCAGGTCTTCCATCACAGAAGATGCGAAGATAGGTCTCGAGTTCTTGGTTAACTCATTCGGTTTCTCCATCGGTCTGGGGATGATATGCAAAGGAGAGGGCAAGGTCGTATTTTAGGATACAGGAGAGTTCTCTAGCAAAGGCGGAGGTGAATTGTGGACCTCGATCAGAGATGCAGCGGTCGTGGAGACCGAAACGAGTGAAAACTCGTTCGAAAAAGAGCTTGGCAACGCCCGCGGCGTCTATAGTTTTGTGACATGGGAGGATAATTACCCCCTTCATAAGGCCATGGTCGACCACGACCATGACAGAATCAAATCCTTGGGATGTGGGAAGATCCGTGATTAAGTCAACGGATACCTGCTGGAAGGGGCGCGTGGCCTTGCTGCGGAGCGGCGTGAGGGAGGGCACCGTGGGATGTGTGTTTACCTTGTTCACTTGGCAACGGGCACAACCGGTGACAAATCGGCGGATAAAAGTGCCCATGCCGGGCCACCAATGATCACGTGAGACCAGGTTTTGAGTGCGGAAGATACCGCCATGGCCCCCTGCCTCACTTTCATGTAGGGACCATACAAGGTCGGCCCGAGCTGGCTCTGGAATGTAGAGGCGATGGCGGAAATATAACTTGCCATCCTTGTAGAGCCAGTTGGCAGCGGCGGCCCAGGGGAAGCCAGGGGTGTTATCGTACAGGGCTTCCAAGGTGCGCTGTACTATGGGGTCGGTGGAAGAGGAGACGGCCATCTTGGAGGCGAGGGCAACGTCAAGGGCCCGGACGAAGAGGTGGTCGGGGAGGAGTGTGGTAGCGGTATTATCGTTAGAGGTGTCCACCTCGTCACAACGAGAGAGTGCATCGGCGGGGCCCATCTGGGTGCCGGGGACATTGTGGTAGTGCAGGTCGAAATCCTGCAGGAACATCGCCCATCGAGCTTGTCGGCAAGAGAGTTTTTGGGGTTGACGGAAGTACATCAGATTTTTGTGGTCCGTGATGACCATCACGGGGTGGCCAGTGCCACGAAGATAATGGCGCCATTCCTCGAGGGTGTGGATGACCGCGAGCAACTCACGATCATAGATATCGTAGTTGCACTCGGCAGAGGAAAGGGTTTTTGATAAATAGGCACATGGGTGAAGGTTCCCATTGCCATTGTTCTGCATGAGTACTGCTCCAGTGGCAGTAAGGGAGGCGTTGGTCATGACAGTGAAGGGTTTTGCAGCATCAGGCATCGCAAGTACTGGCTGTTGTAAGAAGGAGGACTTGATTTTCTGGAACGCTTGTTCACAGGTGGGGGTCCAATCCCATTTTGCTCCTTTCCTCGTGAGATCGTGGAGCAGGTGAGCAATTGCAGAGAAGTTCGTAATGAATCTGCAATAAAAGTTGCAGAAACTGATAAACGATCGGACTGCTTTTACACTAGTGGGGGAGTTCCATTCTTTGATGGCGTGGAGTTTGGTGGGGTCCATCTTGACTTGTCCTTCTCTGACAACCATGCCTAGATACTCTACTTCAGCAGCGTTGAAGGAGCATTTCTCGAGCTTTAAGAAAAGCTTGTGTTCACGGAGTCGCTCTAGGACTCGTCGGGTTCGTTCTTCATGAATGGCGGCGTCTTTAGAATGAATAAGGAGGTCATCCATATAGATGACAAGCCATCCTTCTGCCATGAGGTCCCCAAAGATATGATCCATGAGAGCCTGGAATGTGGCGGGGGAGTTGCAGAGCCCAAAGAATATGACCGTTGGTTTGAACAATCTGAACGGCGTAATGAACGCGGCCTTCCATCGATCATTTGGTTTGATCAGGACGTTATTGTAGCCCCATCGGATGTCCATTTTGGTAAAGACGGACGATCCCTTGAGGCGATCCACAAGGTCTGAGATGAGGGGAAGGGGGTAGGCATTCTTTACCATGTGGGAGTTGAGGTAACAGTAGTCTTGGCATGGGCGGAGAGAACCATCTTTCTTTGGTACGAAGAAGAATGGGGCAGCTTGTGGGGATTTTGACGGGGTGATTTTTCCTGAAGCAAGGTGTTCATCGACGAAGGCTTTACAGGCCTCGGCTCCCTTAGGGTTCAGGGGGTAAGCTTTAGCGACCTTTGGTGTAAAGTCTTTGTTGAGATCAATGGCGTGATCGAAACTTTGGGAAGGGGGAAGTTCATCGATCATCTTTTTCTCAAAGACGTCGGCAAAGTCCTTATAAGCGTCAGGTAGTACTACCTTGGGCTTCTCTTCTTTCATGGCAAGATTGGTGGAGAGGGTGGTGCGGCGTATGGGGTATGCGTTTTGAGCGCTTCGCTCTATGTGTTTCTTCCAGAGGCGAGCTGTCTTGGCGTCTGGATCCAGGTCAAGGTATCGCACCAGATATCTCTGGGTGAGGCTGTGGGGGGAATCGTGGTGGGGTTTCTTTGGTTGGTTTGGGATTTCTACTTTCCCAGTAGACCAGTTGATAATGGGGTTGGCTTCGCGAAGCCAGGGGAGTCCTAGGATGACGTTTTCTTTTCCACAGTTGAGGACAAGAAAATCTCGTTTTTCTTCGATCTTGCCAATGCGGACGAATAGAGTAGTTTTGTGGCGTATAATGCCTCCTTGGTTGGACGTTCTGTCCACATTCTGAGCTTTTAATGGTTTCTGGAGCCACTCCATCGGGAGTCTCCTTCGTTTGACCAGGTCTCGGTCAATAAAACAACCTGTGGCGCCGCTGTCGATCAGCGCAGTGACGTCGATGACTTGTGCATTCTCCCGTGCGTATAAAGACAAAGGGATATGAATTGATTGCGCTTTTCTATTGGATACAAATACAGGAGCAATGATCTGAGGAGGAGAAGGCGTCGAAACTTCCCTCCTTTCTAAAAATCCTTTGGCCATTCTTCGGCCACTACCGTTGCTGCAACGGTCTCATTATCTGCCTCGTCTTCTTCAAAACATGCTTTCAAAACTTTGAGTACCTCTTCCTGAGGTACGTTTCTCTTTCTAAGCTCGTCAATGTATTGGCCCATAGGACTGGGCTTGGGAGTTGCTGGAGCGGGGGTGTAAGCGGCCCTTATTCTCTGCGGATTGCGAGGTGGGTGGGGAGGTGTGGATGATCTGGGTCGACGGGGGTGGTTGGAGGAGTGACAGCCTACTTGGTGACATACAAAGCACTTGTTGTCTTTCATATAGGTGGCGTGTTGTACCGGGGTGAGGCAGACTACGTCAACGTCCATTGTGTTTGGGTCTCGTTGAGGGCGGGAGGACCCTTGATTAAAAGGGATAAAGGCCCTTCTGGCCGAGAGATCGTCGATGCGACGGAGTTGGGAGTGGAATTGGGATGACTTTTCAATCCATCCCTGGAGGGTAGTGGGTACTGTTTCGACTGATAGGACCATGCGGGAGATATGGGGGTGGAGTCCTTTAATGAACCATTCGATCAGCACATTCTGATCAGCGATCTTGGTTTTGGCAGCTAGGAGCTGGAATTCTGAGACGTAGTTCTCAAATCCCTCCTTCTGATTCCTAAAGTCCTGCCTGAGATTTCCCATCTCGATACGGGCTCGGGCTGACATGTCATAAGGTATAAATGCCTGTCGGAACGCGTCGAGGAACTTTGTAAATGTCTTATCTTCGTCTGAGATGGCTTCATCTGCTAATTGGATATACCAGCCTTCGGTGAAGTCCTGTCCACGTCCTTTGCTCATTTTGTTAAGGCACGTGAGGATCTTGGCGAGCTCGTTGTATTGAGCGCTGTTCATGGTAAAATAGGCTGTCATGGCCAACATCCATCGGCTAGCATCGTTTGCCTCGCCGGAAAAGTCATCGGGTAAACCAGCCTTTATCTCGGCTGTGTGGGTTGCCATATCAAAATCGTCGTCACCGGGTAGGGTGATATCTTCGTCCGGGGGAGGGAGGATAGTAGGAATGGTCCTAGGGGTAGGAGCGTTGGAGAGGTATTCGGATGGTGTGGGGGATGGGGAGCGGGAAGGTACGCGGATTTGGCGATGGCACAAAATGATGGGCAGAGGGGTGCGGCTTTACTGCGTAATAGCAGAAGCGGGAGTACAGCTAGTTCTTTTGTAACGTGAAACGATACAAATAACGCTGATGCGTTTAGAATCTAGTCTGAGAGCTGCCACTCAAGTGTAGGCAGGAGACACTAAGGAAGTGTAGGGAAACTCAGACTCAAGTGTGCACACAAGAGATCTGGAAGAGACTAGATTACTAGCACAAAGTGCATAGAACTAGCTAGAGAATACATGTACAGAATATGACCCTTTATATAGGGTTGGGGAGTGGTGCACAGACCATGCGGCTGTGTATCATACACGGACCATGTGGATATATAAAGAGGAGTGGCGCTACCCGCGAGAAGTCTGGATCATAGCAAATGGAATGTTCTAGAAGAAGTCGAAGGGAATGCTGATGTAAGATAAGATGAGATAAGCATAATGGTACATAGGGGCTATCCCCCATGCAGCTGTAGTCCGAAGAGTAGGTCCCAATCGTAGTGAGATGAAGGAAAAGAAATATTCGTAACACAAACTATCCATCGCTGAAGAAACCGCGGCTTGGCCAGTCCCACCTTGGATTGGTGTGACCGGGGGATATTTGGCAGCGGCCAAGACGCTCCATGCAGCCCTGCAGCAGTGGGGCGACATGGATGCAGCGAGGCTGCAGGAGGCTTTAGAGTTGTCACAAGAAGGCCACAGTGAAGTGGCTGATGAAATCCGGCGCATTTTGCCAGGTTGGGAGCCGTTGACCGAGGATTCATCACTTGGCTTCGCTGCGGCCTGGTGGTGCACGGATGCACCGAGCTATCTGGACATCTGGCTGAACGTGGGGACGCTGACCGAGCTCGGCCGGGAGGCTTCGGAGTTCTTTCAGGTAAGTTTCAATTCCTATATGATTATGATTGAGTATAACCCTGATGACCGTAGGGACTATGGCCAGAGAGCTCGGGCCTACCTATATACTTGTAGTACATGACACCAGATGTAGGTATAGAAATGGAAGGTCGGTAGGCGGTGTTATACTCCTGTCTGGAAATGCCCTGCGGTCGGCCGGACGTAATTAAGCTGTGGGATTATGAGTTATATAAATGGAAGGTTGGCAGGCTGTGTTATACTCCTGTCTGGAAATGCCCTGCCGGTCGGCCGGCCCTATGGGCAAAGGGCCTGGGCCGATTAAGCTTCGGGTTTATGCGGTGTGTCACCCGAGAGTCCCGAACCGTCCGATTTAAATTCCTGCCACTCTTACCTTCCCACTTGTAGCCACAATTGCCCTCAGCATGCAACCTTCGCAGGCCAATGACATCCCCTTTGCGGACTTCAACCAGTCCAAAATCCACATGGTCCTGTACTATGCTGCATGTCGGCTGGAGACTGCGGCTCAGACACTCCGGGACCTCTCACCTGAAGTTTGGCCCTCCTGCTGGAATGAGAACATGGTTGAAACAACCCATAAACCCGTGAGGGTCCATAGGCCACACCCGAACCATAAAGAGTAAAGAGAATGAATAATGACAACGCAGCGTAGACCGTGAGGTCCGAGCGTGTCGAGCAGAGTTACATCATCAATGTGGACGCGAGAAGTGTCGCTGCCTCAGTAACGTAAGGGGCAGCGTCATCAGCCGTCACCCGTAGGTAGCGACTTCGGCTGATAAGATAAAGGAATGTGGAGATGAGACATCGACCATGGGCTTAAGGGGAAATACCCAAGTGAACTAGACTGGAGGACGTCCAGCCTAGCACTTGGGGTTTATATACTAAATAAGTGTATGTACATGTTTGTACATATAGGGGGACATGCGACGCGCATGAGGCGTGGAGATTAAATACGAGTGTAAAACATAAGGCGAAACATGAGGGAAACATGTGTGAAACATGATGTGTGGCAGCATATGAAAAGGGAGCGTGATGGGTGCTCAATAGGTGAGGCACCTAAGAGAAATGAATAGAATAAGTGAGGCATCCATGAGGCGTGAATAAAGAATGAAAGGGAGCCTGTGTCCATGAGGGACAAGCAAGGCGAAAGTCTTGAGCGATCAGTAGTCAATACTGTCGCAATAAGATAAGATAAAAAGAAAAGAAAGAAACGACTAAGTCCATTGATAGACGGGGGCCGTAACCGTAACAATGGTGGTGGATACGGTATATAAAATCCCGCACTCCATCATGTTGTATTCTGATCACCGAGATGTAGAATTTTCTGCTTTTCCTGTCGGGCATGTATGCCCATCAACAGTCGACTCCACCCCCGGGTGGCCCCACTCTGTCCACTATTACCAATAACATGGGTGCCAACAGCCTTCTCCACGCGGCCCTTCAGCGGATGCCCGACAAGGATTTCGGCACCCTGGAAGACATCAAGACAATCCTTCCTGGATGGACCCCGGACTTGGCTGATCCATCCTTCGGATTTATACATCCGTGGTGGCTCAGGAACATCCAGAACTATCCGGAATTACGGCCGATTGCTATGCATGCCAAGCGGCTGACCAGGGAAGCTTCAGGATTCTTTCAGGTGAGCACCCGCTGTTCAAAGGTGCCGATTGGTGCTGATTATATCAGGGATTATGGCCAACCACCTCAGAATCCCCTGTGCATGAGATGCACAATTCCCGGTTGCTGGCCAAGCGGAGGGACCTGATGGCGGAGCTGCAACAGACCCATGAAGATCTGGAAGCAGATAATGGGATCATGGGTGAGGCATGGGTGGTGTTCCATCGGCTCAGCACAATATGAATGTAGTTTACATCCGCGAATGTATTACAAACGATGTATAAAATGCTCCGCTGACTAGCGATGTCCAGGG
>JBBPTL010000104.1:0-22158 GCA_038094095.1 Boletus putidus
CTCAACAGGTGAGGCACCTAAGAGAAATGAATAGAATGAGTGAGGCGTCCATGAGGTGCAAATAAAGAATGAAAAGGAGCCTGCGTCCATGAGGGACAAGCAAGGCAAGGATCTAGAGCGATCAGTAATTGATACTGTCGCGATAAGATAAGATAAAGGAAAAGAAAAGACAAGTCCGTTAGGGGCTAGGGGCTGTAACCGTAACAGACCTGTCCTTCTTTAACGACCATGCTGAGATATTCCACCTCTTTGGCATTGAAGGAACATTTCTCGAGTTTGAGGAAGAGTTTATGTTCACGGAGTCGTTCCAAGACTTGTCAGGTTCTTTCTTTGTGGACGATGGTATCTTTAGAATGGATGAGGAGGTCGTCCATGTAAATGACAAGCCACCCTTCTGCCATTAGATCGCCGAAGATGTGATCCATGAGGGCTTGGAAAGTGGCAGGGGAGTTGCAAAGGCCAAAGAACATAACCGTGGGTTTGAACAATCCAAATGGCGTGATGAACGCTGCCTTCCATCAATCATTGGGTTTGATGAGGACGTTGTTGTACCCCCATCGGATGTCCATCTTGGTGAAGATAGACGATCCTTTAAGGCGATCGACGAGGTCCGAGATGAGAGGAAGAGGGTAGGTGTTCTTTACCATGTGGGAGTTGAGATAACGGTAATCTTGGCATGGACGGAGGGAACCATCTTTCTTTGGCACAAAGAAGAATGGTGTGGCTTGTGGGGACTTTGATGGGGTGATTTTTCCTGAAGCAAGATGTTCTTTGACAAACACTTTACAGGCCTCAGCTTCTTTTGGGTTCAAGGGGTAGGCTTTGGCGACTTTAGGTGTGAAATCTTTATTAAGGTCGATGGCATGGTCAAAGCTTTGGGAAGGGGGAAGTTCATTGATCGTCTTTTTCTCGAAGACGTCAGCAAAGTCCTTATAAGCATCAGGCAAGGCTACCTTGGGTTTTTCTTTTTTCATGGCGAGGTCGGTAGAGAGGGTTGTGTGGCGTATAGGGTATGCGTTTTGAGCACTTCACTCAACGCGTTTCCTCCAGAGGCGGGCTGTCTTGGCATCTGGATCTAGGTCAAGATATCGCACCAGGTATCTCTGGGCGAGACTTCGAGGAGAGTCATGTCAGGGGGTTTTTTTTTGTTGGCCTGGAATTTCTACTTTCCCAGTGGCCCAATCGATGATGGGGTTAGCTTCATGAAGCCAGGGAAGTCCTAGGATGATGTTTTCTTTTCCACAGTTGAGGACTAAAAAATCTCATTTTTCTTCAACTTCTCCTATGCGGACGAATAGAGTGGTTTTGTGGCGTATGACGCCTCCTTGATTGGATGTTCCATCCACGTTCTGGGCTTTTAGTGGCTTCTGGAGTTGCTCCATCAGGAGTCTCCTTCATTTGACCAAATCTCGGTCAATAAAACATCCCATGGCACCGCTGTCGATTAGTGCAGTGACGTCGACAACTTGCGCATTTTCCCATGCATATAGTGAGAGTGGTATTTGAATTGATTGGGCATGTCTATCCGATACAAATACAGGAGCAATGACTTGAGGAGGAGAAGGCGTCGAAACTTCCCTCCTATCTAAAAATCCTTGGGCCATTCATCGGCCACTACCGTTGCTGCGATGGTTTCCTTATCTTCTTTGTCTTCTTTGAAACAGGCTTTCAGCACCTTGAGTACCTCTTCCTGGGGTACGTTTCTTTTTCTGAGCTCTTCAATGTATTGTCCCATGGGGGTAGAATGAGGGGTTGCTGGAGTGGGAGTATATGTGGCCCTTATTCTCTGCGGGTTGCGAGGCAGGCGAGGAGGTGCGGATGGTCCAGGTCGGCGGGGGTGGTTAGAGGAATGGCAGCCTACTTGATGACACACAAAGCATTTGTTGTCTTTCATATAGGCGGCGTGTTGGATGGGAGTGAGACGGACAGCGTCAACGTCCATTGCGTTTGGATCTCGTCGAGGTTGGGAGGACCCTTGGTTAAAGGGGATGAAGGCCCTTCTGGCCGAGAGATCGTCGATGCAACAGAGTTGGGAGTGGAACTGAGACACTTTCTCAATCCATCCTTGGAGGGTGGTGGGTACTGATTTGATGGATAAGACCATCTGGGAGACGCGAGGGTGAAGTCCTTTGATGAACCACTTGATCAGCGCGTTCTGATCAGCTATCTTGGTTTTGGCGGCTAGGAGCTGGAATTCCGAGACATACTTCTCGAATCCCTCCTTCCGATCTCTGAAGTCCTGCTTGAGATTTCCCATATCAATATGGGCTCGAGCTGATATGTCATAAGGTATGAAAGCCTGTCGAAACACGTCAAGGAACTTGGTAAACATCTTTTCTGCATCCAAGACATTTTCATCTGCTAGTTTGATGTACCAGCCTTCGGCGAAGTCCTGTCCTCGTCATTTGCTCATCTTGTTAAGGCACATGAGGATCTTGGCAAGCTCGTTATAGTGAGCACTGTTCATGGTAAAATAGGCTGTCATGGCCAGCATCCATCAGCTAGCATCGTTTGCCTTGCCGGAAAAGTCATCGGGTAATCCAGCCTTAATCTCGGCTGTTCGGGTAGTCATGGCATTGTTAGGGGTATCTGAATTGTCGTCACCATGTAAGGTGATGTCTTTGTCTGGGGGTGGGAGGATAGTGAGAACAATCCTTGGGGTAGGAGTGTTGGAGAGGTATTCAGATGGTGTGTGGGACAGAGAGCGGGAAGGTACGTAGATCTGGCGACGGCAAGAAATGCTGGGCAAAGGGGAGTGGCTTTACTGCGTAATAGCAGAAGCAGAGGTTCAGCTAGTTCTTTTGTTATGCTGATGTGCAAGAAACCTAGTCTAATAGCTGGCACTCAAAGTGTAGCCAGAGGATACTGAGGAAGTGTAGAGAAACTCAGCTTCAAGTGCGCACACAAGAGATCTGGAAGAGACTAGATTGCTAGCATGAAGTGCGTAGAACTAGCTGAGGAATACAAGTACAGAATATGACCCCTTTATATAGGGTCAGGAATGGCGCACAGACCATGTGGCTGTGTATAGTACACGGACCAGTTATCCAGATGAGGATGAGTGGCGCTACCCACGAGAAGTTGTGAATCATAGCAAGTGGAACGTTCTAGAGAATGTTTGAAGGGAATGCTGATGTAATAGTAAGGATGAGGTAAGCATAATGACACAGGGGCTATCCCCCATGTAGTTGTAGTCCGAAGACTAAGTCCCAGTCGTAGCGAATAGAAGAGAAAGAAATATCCATAACAGTATTTAATCTCTGTGCCTCATGTGCATCGCATGTTCCCCTATATACACAAACATGTACATACACTTATTTAGTATATAAACCCCAAGTGCTAGGCTGGACATCCTCCAGTCTAGTTCACTTGGATATTTTCCCTTAAAGCCCTTGCTTGACTTATCCCTCTACTCTCTCATCCTCTCTCTATTCTTGTGGCCTGTAGACCTCTTTAGGTTTTAAGGTTGTTTCAGCAGACATTTGAATCTGGGTGTAAAGGAGTTCAGCAGTCTCAAATTGGACTCAGTCATTGAAGGGAGTCCAGTCGTTGGGATCTTTGACCTTGGATACTGAAATGGAGCCAGGAGGTAGGAATTCCCCTTGTGTGTTCCAAGGGTGACCTAGTGAGATGAGTTGTATTCAGCATTGTTGACTTCCAGCTTTGGATTGTGTGCTTACCATTGAGTTTCTGGTGAAAGTTGCAATACAAACGATTACCTGGGCCATAAAACTCTGTGTCTACCCCTGCAGGAAGTGGCTGACGACCCATGTCAGGATCCATTGGTGGGTCATCTGCATTAAATGGTGGAAACTCCTCTTTCTCCTGCTCACTCTCCCCTTGATCCCCACTTGTGCTGGCTTTCCCGGAAGGCTGCATTTCAGAACTCAGTGGG
Organism: Boletus putidus; assembly: GCA_038094095.1. NCBI lineage: Eukaryota > Fungi > Basidiomycota > Agaricomycetes > Boletales > Boletaceae > Boletus > Boletus putidus. Next base: position 3,896 of record JBBPTL010000104.1, read on the forward strand.
TTAGTAGGCTGAACGGGCAGTTGACTGCCAGCGGATGGCACATAATGTGCAGTGCGCATGTGCTTAGTGCAACCACCTTGTGTTTTGAACTGCCATCAACATCCAGAGTGGTGACATGGGAGCTTGAGGAGGTTAAGCTGGTGAAGGTTGCGGTCTGCAAGGAATATTGGCAAAGGCTGTAAGATAACAGATTAGCAATAAGTTAGCGCTGTTGTTAATTCTTTGTTGGGGATTTGTTTGGATTGGGGTGTGCGCTTGAACTTACAAAACTTCTCCCTCTGAGCAATGCATTATTCATTCCCTCCTGCTCCTACCAGTTGCATGCCCTATCCTTCATCTTGCAATGACCAACCCTAGCACCACCACTCGCCAGATCCAACCACAGAATGCCAACAAGCATCCTGGGCAGGTGATTTTGGACATGCAGCCAAAACGCCATACAAAGGCCCAGAAAGCTGCTGATGACAAGGCCTTGATGGAATCTGAAGCAATCAAAGAGCAGGCTGAAAAGGACACCATCAGTCATCTAGCTGAAGTGGAGATGATGGTGGAGGAGCAACACACCAAGACCACAAGTTGGCCGTCTGTTTGCCCCTGCCCACGTGTTGTTGCTAGGAGTAAGAAGGCGATGCCAGTTTCTGGCAGTGAAGGAAATATAATGGTCCATTTTAGATCACTGATGGCTGGCCATCTGGATTGCTAAGGTTCTTTGACAGGAATCAGCTGAGGAAGACCGTGAATTGGAAGGTATACATACACTGCCTTTCACACAGTGACCACCCTCAACCCAGCCTCCCAAACAGTCAAAGTTATCATTGAAACAAGTTCTAGCAGAGGAGATTGTGCGGCGTGGAGAGAAAGGTATGTTGTTTCCAAGAATGTTGTGCCACCAGCATGAGAATTGAATCAATGATGGGTACAAGGCAAACTAGGTGCAGCTGCCTTGTAAGTCATTGTTTTCCCATCCACAGCATGCTCGTTCTCACAGAGGCCACATTATTCTTCCACGATCTGGTGCTCAACACCAGAGCCAAGAAATTCTCTTTCGGTGGCAACATCAAAAACTGGCGAGCTAGAGTTAACATCGAAGCTGCAAAGCCAAAGTCTGTGGACACCACATCCATTGCAAAGGCTGCGAGCTCCAGGCCCAGCACAAAGGCTGCAAGCACTGCTTCACCCCCTCCCTTGTCTACCTTGTACTCTACTGATACCAAATGGTCTACTTGCACAACTCTCACCAATGAGAGTGACCCTCATCCGACCTCCAAGACCATGAGCAAGCATGATGATCCTGGCCTCACTGGATTTGAAGACACTGTCGACTCCGAGAATGAGCACATGGCCATAGTCGCACCTACATGGAAAGGAAAGCGAGTTTTAAAGGTAAATTGCAGTTTTCTGTGCCTTCCTGATGCTTTCACTATTTCCTAGGTTATACCCACTGCTACCGACAGCGATGACAAACTCACTACAAATGTTTCCACTTGGATATCCAAGGTTTACTCATCCCCTTCAACCAAACGAGCCATCAAGTGTAAATTCAAAGAGTCGGTGGTTATCTTGAATAGCGAGCCGGACAAAGATGTAGAGCAGATGGATGTTGATGAGCCAGTGGATCTGGATGTCGACAGGCCCATCACGATCAAGGAAACAGATTCAGCCATGAAGGGGCACCGCACCACGGCTTCAGTAAGTCTTAGCAGTGCCATCCACCTGTACTTATTGATTACAGCTTTTCTAGATGTCTGTTGGAATTTCCATCATCTCTACACCCACCAGTACAGTGTCCAAGAGAATCAAACTTGAGGGAAGTCCTGCATCCCCAGCACCTGCTGCCTCCATTGTGTCCTCTGTGCTTTCTCTCTCCAAAGCCACACATCACATTTATGACAAGGAGGGTTATCTTGTCAAGGTGATCAAGAAGCGAGATGACTATAAAGTCAAGGACTTGCCAGTGCCTAGCAATAGCCGCTGGTCACAGTCATTCATGGGAACAATCATTCTCTAGGCAGGTGCTCAAGAAAACCTGTGGTGTATCACTGAGGACCACATGGTCTCAGCGCTTCAGTTGATATGGGATCTCGTCTATCCAAACATGAAGTATCAGGTCACAGTGCAAGGATCTGTCATGGCAATAGTAAGTTTTCATTGTATCTTGCATAAATATTGCTAATAATCCAAGACTGTTCAATGCCTTTCGGAGTGGCACAATGGCTTTGGATCCAAGGCATTGGTGATGATGACAAGCTTCTTTGCAAAGCTCTACAAAGACGAAAATGTCCCAATAGTTGCTGCCACCCTCTTCAAAGACTGGGGCTTCCTGGATGAAAATCCTGATGAACCTACTCCCGAAGGTCAATTCCAGTCATGTTTCCTTCTCGAGTTACTTGCTACCACTCATCTCAGCATGATCTCTGGCTATATTGATATTCCAGGCTGGGACACTTATGAGCTCACTGCCAGCAAGAACATGGCGAGCATTGTAGGAATTGCTGCTGCTGCGGTAAGCCCCCCCTTTCAAAATGTAGCAAGTTCACTAATCCCCCAGTGTTAGTTGGAATGTGTGGTCATGTTTATCAAAGATGGTGTCATCAATGTCACAGATGTCCTCAGGATGAACAATGTTCCTGGCTGAGTGGACACCAAGGTGAAGGTTAAGTTGCTGAAGACCATTAACCCACAAACAGGCAAAGAGACATGCTTGCCATATATGTTCTTCTCAGACAATTGGGCAGGTAACACAAAGTGTTACAGGGGCTCTATTCTCCGTTGCCCATCTGCATGGCTTATGGAAACGGTTTCAATGGCTCAAACCTTTCACAACATGAAGTTTGCACCTGGCACAATGGATGATACAGAGCTAGATGGTGATGTTGCCAATCCATGCTCCTTTCTTTGTATTTAATTTTTTACGCTTTTGCATCACACACACAGACTTATTTCCAGGAACTTTATGCTTGCTTCGCTTTCATCATGCTGCTCACTTGCATCATCTGCTTTCTGTGCCCGCGCTCTCACTTTCAACATGGTACCTGTTTCATTTGGTCCCACTTCTTATCCTGGGCCCTTCCCTCGTCTACTTCCCCCTTTCCCCATTCCTGTTCGTACTGCCGCCCATGCTGGGCTTTAATCACCCTGTTCTAGTGCTTACCAGTAATAGTATTGTTTGCTTGTGGAAATTGATCTGCTTTTTCTGCTTATTTGCTGCTTGTGTGAGCATGAGGTCTGGTACTAATCAAGCCAAAAAAGTGCAATATAAGCGAGTGGGCTTATTTTCTCCTTTTTGAGCTTATCCAAAGTTTGCTTATTTACTGCTTGTATGTGCACAAGGTCCAACAATTAAGCATATTAAGCTCAAAAAAAGCACAGAATAAGGAAGCGAGTGGGCTTGTTTTCCCCTTATTCTGCTTACTCAAAGTCCTGCTTAATTGTCCTTAATTGTCCTTAATTACCTCAGATAAGCTCAAATAAGGGCAAATAAGCAAAGTGATAAATTCCTGATGCATGGTTGACCACAACCATGACAGAATCAAACCCCTGAGAAATGGGGAGATCCATGACCAAATCAACAGAGACCTGCTGAAAAGAATGTGTGGCCTCACTGCAGAGTGGCATGAGAGAGGGCACTGTGGGGTGGATATTGACCTTGTGTGCTTGGCAGCGGGCACAACTGGCAACAAAGCAGTGAATGAAGGTGCCCATGCCGGGCCACCAATGGTCATATGAGACCAGATTCTGGGTATGGAATATACCACTGTGGCCCCCCGCCTCACTCTCGTGAAGGGATTGTATAAGGTCCGATTGGGCAGGCTCTGGAACATAGAGGCAATGGCAGTAGTACAACTTGCCCTCCTCATAGATCCAATCAGCGGTAGCGGACCAAGGGAAGCTGGGGGTGTTATTGTACAGGGCTTCCAAGGCATGCTGCACAACAGGATCAGTGGAGGAGGAGACAGCCATTTTTGACATGAGAGTGACATTCAGGGCTCAGATGAAGAGGTGGTCGGGGAGGAGTGTGGTAGCGACATTGTTGCTGGAGGTGTCGATTTCATCATGACAGGATAGTGCATCAGCTGGGCCCATTTGGGTGCTGGGAACGTTGTGGTAATGCAGGTCAAAATCCTGCAGGAACATGGCCCATTGGGCTTGTCAGCAGGATAGCTTCTGAGGTTGGCGGAAGTACATCAGGTTTTTGTGATCAGTTATGACCATCATGGGATGGCCAGTGCCATAGAGGTAGTGTCGCCACTCTTCAAGGGCATTGTAGGGAACATACATTCCCTATCCCTGCATTCGCCCTCATATCACTTCACCTCCCTTTCTCATACATCCTCATACTTCAACATCTACCTTCCATCCATTTCCGCTCATTCGTATCGAACCCGTGCGCTATCTGCACATTGCAGCACTCTCCCACACATTGCATTGTTCTTGCGAATGCATGGGAATCATCACATCACATCGCATTGCATTGCATCACATTGTATCAACTGTGCGCATCCTTTGTCCATGTCCATGTCCATGTCCAGTTCATTGGTGAGTCTCTCTCTTATCTCTAATATGTCATTCTCTACTTCTTCTACACATCCTCCATTTTGACTTCATATTTCATATTTACTTGTTTGGGCACTGTCAAAGTGCACACCTACTTATTTTGTATGTGTTTCAAGTCTCAGATATGCCCAGACTATAAGAGGGTGTCATCACTCTTTAATATATTTTGCCTTTCACCACACATGACATCGTCTGAAAGCCTGTGATGCTTTCCTAAGAGCCTTCTATGCTTCCCCACGCATCTACATGTTTCCCGACCCAACCTGAATCTGCGGCTTGCCTGTGACATGCAGGAGCCTTTGGAAAACACACTTTGTACTCTAATCACTCATCTGCAATGTGCAGAAGTGATCTACATACCCAAACTTGAGTCATAAGCTGAGTATACAAGGTTTAAGACCTATCCTTCTCCCTTTTCTTCTCCTTCTTGAATCCCTAAGGGTCAAATATATCGCGCCCTTTATTTTATTAACTATTACTACTGACTGGGTCGGATTTCTTGCTACCCAGTCAGATTAGTATTTCTACAGTGTGAATGACAGCAAGCAACTCACGATCATAGATATTGTAGTTGTGCTCGGCAGAGGAAAGGGTTTTCAACAAGTAGGCACACAGGTGGATATTCCCATTGCTGTCATGTTGCATGAGTATGGCGCCAGTGGTGGTAAGGGATGCATCTGTCATGATGGTAAATGGTTTGGCAACATTGGGCATTGCAAGCACGGGTTGTTGTAAAAAGGAGGACTTAATTTTCTAGAATGCCTGTTCGCAGGTGGGAGTCCAATCCCATTTGGCTCCCTTCTTGGTTAGATCGTGGAGTGGGCAAGCAATTGCAGAGAAGTTTATAATGAACCTGCAATAAAAATTGCAGAATCCAATGAATGATCAGACTGCTTTAACACTGGTGGGGGCATTCCTGTTACGCTGACGCACAAGAAACCTAGTCTGATAGCTGGCACTCAAAGTGTAGCCAGAAGACACAGAGGAAGTGTAGGGAAACTCAGACTCAAGTGCGCACACAAGAGATCTGGAAGAGACTAGATTGCTAGCATGAAGTGCGTAGAACTAGCTAAGGAATACAAGTACAGAATACGACCCTTTATATAGGGTTGAGAATGGCGCACAGACCATGCGGCTGTGTATGGTACACAGACCAGGGATCCAAGTAAAGACGAATGGCACTACCCGCGAGAAGTTGTGAATCATAGCAAAGTATGGAATGTTCTAGAGAAAGCGAAGGGAATGCTTAAGTAAGTGAAAAGATGAGGTAAGCATGATTTGTAAGGAAAAAGATAGGAGCTACCACATTAGCCTTAATCCGTAGACAATGTCCCAGTCGTAGTTCTGAAAGGTTTCTGTAACAATTCCACTCCTCAATGGTGTGGAGTTTGGTGGGGTCCATTTTCACCTGTCCTTCCTTTACAATCATGCTGAGATATTCTACCTCTATGGCATTGAACGAGCATTTCTTGAGTTTGAGGAACAACTTGTGTTTGCAGAGACATTCCAAGATACAATGAGTTTGATCTTCGTGTAAGGCAGCTTCTTTTGAGTGGATAAGGAGATCATCCATGTAAATGATGAACCATCCTTCTGCCATCATGTCACCGAAGATGTGATCCATAAGTGCCTGGAATGTAGCAGGGGAGTTGCATAGACCAAAGAACATTACCATAGACTCGAATAGCCCAAATGGCGTGATAAACACAGCTTTCCATTGATCATTAGGTTTAATTTGGACATTATTATATCCCCATCAGATATCCATTTTGGTGAAGATGGATGATCCTTTGAGACAGTCCACAAGATCAGAAATAAGTGGGAGGGGATAGGCGTTTTTCACTGTATGGGAGTTGAGTTAATGGTAGTCTTGGCAGGGGCGAAGAGAGCCATCTTTCTTTGGGATGAAAAAGAATGAAGCAGCCTGTGGGGACTTTGATGGGGTAATCTTTCCTGAAGCAAGATGCTCATAGACAAACACTTTACAGGCTTTAGCTTCCTTTGGGTTTAGGGGGTAAGCTTTGGTGACTTTCGGTGCAAAGTCTTTGTTAAGGTTGATGGCATGGTCAAAGCTTCGGGAAGGAGGAAGTTCATCAATTGTCTTTTTCTCAAAGACGTCAGCAAAGTCCTTATAAGCATCAGGTAGTACTACTTTAGGCTTTTCTTCCTTCATGGCCAAATCTGTGGAGAGGGTGGTGTGATTGATAGGGTCAGCATTTTGAGCGCTTCATTCTACATGCTTCTTCCAGAGGCAGGTGGTCTTTGCATCTGGGTCTAGATCTAGGTATCATACTAAATATCTTTGTGTGATGCTTTGAGGAGTGTCATGTTGGGGTTTCTTGGGCTGATTGGGGATTTCTACCTTTCCTGTTGCCCAGTTGATGATGGGATTGGCTTTGCAAAGCCAGGGGAGTCCTAGAATGATGTTTTCTTTTCTACAGTTAAGGATGAGAAAATCTTATTTTTCTTCAACTTTGCCAATGTGGACTATAAGGGTGGTTGTGTGGCATATAATGCCTCCTTGGTTGGACATTCCATCTACATTCTGGGCTTTCAGTGGTTTCTAAAGCCGCTCCATTGGAAGTCTCCTTCATTTGACCAAATCTTGGTCGATAAAACATCCTGTAGCACCACTATTGATTAGTGCTGTGATGTTGATGACTTGTGCATTCTCCTGTGCGTATAGTGAAAGCAGAATTTGAATAGATTGTGCATTTTTATCCGATACAAATACAGGAGCAATGACTTGAGGAGGAGAAGGCATCAAAACTTCCCTCCTATCTAAAAGTTCTTGGGCCATTCATCAGCCACTACCATTGCAGTGATGGTTTCCTTGTCTTCTTCATCTTCTTTGAAGCAAGCCTTGAGTACTTTAAGTACCTCATCCTGAGGTACATTTCTCTTCCTGAGCTCTTCAACATATTGCCCCATAGGAGAGGGCTTGGGAGTTGCTGGAGTGGGGGTGTATGTGGCCCTTATTCTCTGTGGATTGCAAGGCGGGCGTGGAGGTGCAGATTGCCCAGATCAGCAGGAATGGTTAGAGGAGTGGCAGCCCACCTGATGACAAACAAAGCACTTGTTGTCTTTCATGTAGGCAGCACGCTGGATGGGGGTGAGACAGACAGCATCAATGTCCATCGCATTCGGATCTCGTCGAGGGCGGGAGGACCCTTGGTTAAAGGGAATGAAGGCCCTTCTGTTATGCTGATGCGCAAGGAACCTAGTCTGAGAGCTGGCACTCAAGTGTAGCCAGAAGACACAAAGATGTGTGAGGAAACCCAGACTCTTGAGTGTGCACACTAAGAGCTGGAAGGAGACTAGATTACTAGCACAAGGTGCATAGAACTGTTATGCTGACGCGCAAGAAACCTAGTCTGAGAGCTGGCACTCAAAGTGTAGCCAGAGGACACTGAGGAAGTGTAGGGAAACTCAGACTCAAGTGCACACACAAGAGATCTGGAAGAGACTAGATTGCTAGCACGAAGTGCATAGAACTAGCTAAGGAATACAAGTACAGAATATGACCCTTTATATAGGGTTGGGGATGGTGCACAGACCATGCGGCTGTGTATGGTACACAGACCAGATATCCAAATAAGGACGAGCAGCGCTACCCGCGAGAAGTTGTGAATTGTAGCAAGTAGAACGTTCTGGAGAATGTTGAAGGGAATGCTGATGTAATAGTAAAGATAAGGTAAGCATAAGGGCACAGGGGTTATCCCCCATGTAGCTGTAGTCCAAGGACCAAGTCCCAATCGTAGCGAATAGAGAACAAAGAAATATCCGTAACATTACCCCCCTCGTAAGGTTGAGGCACCGACTCAACCAGATCTATCTCCCTCATTCTCCTTGACATCGTAAGCATCCTCTGGATCATAGTCCTTGAACACGCAGTGGGCCACGATGTGGCCAAGGCCACCACAAAGTCCACACTGTCGTGCTGGACAGTTGGCTGTTCGATGTCTGGGTGCCATAGTTCGACACCAAGGGCACTGATATTCAGGACAGTGTTGACGGGTATGCTGTAACGAGCAGCAATCCATGCAGCAGAGTGCAGGAGCCTGAAAAGGCTGTGGTTTGGGGGTGCGGTCATCGATGAGGATTGGGTGATGGATGGAGCCACGTGGGGACGGGACAGTATATGGTGGTGGCGCGATAGGTGAGGTGGGGTGTGTGGGGGCATTTAAGGCAGGTGTTCCTCCTCTGGATAAGGCTTCCGCTACCCTCCTTCCCATGGCGGTCAGGGTGACAGTACGAGGAATTCCTCCTACCTGAAGGAGGGTCTGTCTCGTTCGAGCTCCGCGAGCTGGAATATGGCCGCCTCGACGAACAACCTGAGGTTGTTGCCTGATTCCGGGGGTGGGATCATTGAGGCTGGTTTGAAAGGAGTCAAGGGACAAGGTGGTGTGAGCAGGACTGGCCACAAGTGTGGGAGGAGTAGGTGAAAGAGATTGAGGGGCGTATGGCGGGGAGTTAACTACAGGGGCAGGTACTGGTGTTGGTGCGGGGGAGGCGTCTATTGGGGGATATTCTGGAGGTGGCAATGGTGGAATAGCTACGGGATTTCGGACCGGAGTTTGTGAGAAGTAGATGGCTCATTGGACCGTAGATAAACTGAGGAGGATGGGGCACAAGATATGTATTACCATGCCTGGCACGATATCATCCACAATCCTCCTGAATCCTTCTTCGAATAACAAGTCTAGGGTGCTGGTGCACGCTTCTACCAAGGCACGTTCAACTGTGGCTATGTAAACCTGGGGTAGCCCATCTGGGCAAAGCATGGTGTGGATATTACGCATAAGAGCGTAGTTGTGATAAAGGCATGCTAAATGGCGCAGAGTTGGGTTATTGATGAATGCGGGGATTTGTTCGATGGACAAGGTAGCAGCGGGGTTTTCTAAGATACTGGCAAAGAGGATTCAGTGGGTGAAAGGAGGAAGGCGAACCGAGTGAATAGGGATATCTGGGGCGTTGGCATGAGCAGGTGCAGGGTTGGTAGTAGGGATGGACATGTTTGTTAACGGGGGAGTTGAGGGAAATCCTTCGGATTCCTGAGCTTATAAGCACGAAGGAGGCTTTGCGCGTGTTTGAGGTTTCCTTCCAGTTTCCACATATTTTCTGCTGCGGAGTATCCTTTCCAGGATACTAGGTACTGTCTTCATGCCTTGGTGCCACGGTGTGACAGAACCTTCTCGATTTCATATTCCTCATCTCCGTCTATTGTGTCCAGAGGAGGGTTCGTGTAATTGGGTCCATGCTCAAGAGTTTCTCGATAGGACGATAAGAGAGAAGCATGGAAGACGTCGTGGATTTTTCAAGTGGGGGGAAGGCGGAGACGGAAGGCAACAGGGGAAATGACCTTGCTTATCTTGAAGGGTCCTTCCCTTCTCGGAGTGAGCTTCTTTGACGGGTACCTGAGTTGCAGGTTACGCCCTTCTAGCCACACTTTATCTCCTTCCTTCCAGGGGTGGAACTTGGACATGATCCGTTCTTTCATACTCTGCTAGGCCTTCTCATGTGCAGCGAGGGCTTCTGACTGGCTTTCTGTGAGCTCCATAAGACGGGTTTCTAGTGCGGGGAGGAAAGTTTTTCCCATTGGTGGATAAGCCCTTGGTTCGTATCTGAGGATCAGGGAGAATGGGGATTTCCCAGTGATGGAATGGATGGTGGCGTTATGGGAAAATTCGGCCATCGGGAGGAGATCTGCCCAATTGTCAGGTCTTCCATCACAGAAGATGCAGAGATAAGTCTCGAGTTCTTGGTTAACTCACTCTGTCTCGCCATCTGTCTGAGGGTGGTACGCGGATGAGAGGGCGAGGTCGTATTTCAGAAGGCAGGAGAGTTCTCTGGCAAAGGCAGAGGTGAACTGAGAGCCTTGATCAGAGATACAACGGTCGTGGAGACCAAAACAAGTGAAAACTTGTTCAAAAAAGAGCTTAGCAACTCCTGCGGCATCTATAGTTTTGTGACATGGGAGGATAATTACCCCCTTTGTAAGGCCATGGTTGACCACGACCATGACAGAATCATAACCCTGGGAAATGGGGAGATCCGTGATCAAATCAATGGACACCTGCTGGAAGGGTCGCGTGGCCTTGCTGCGGAGTGGCGTGAGAGAGGGTGCTGTAGGGTGGGTGTTCACCTTATGTGCTTGGCAATGGGCACAACCAGTGATGAATTGGCGAATAAAGGTACCCATACCGGGCCACCAATGGTTGGGTGAGACTAAGGAAGATGCCGCCATGGCCCCCCGCCTCGCTTTCATGAAGGGACTGCACGAGGTCTGACCGGGCTGGCTCCGGAACATAGAGGCGACGGCGGAAATATAGCTTGCCATCCTCATAAAGCCAGTCAGCAGCTGTGGCCCAAGGAAAGCCGGGAGTGTTGTCATATAAGGCCTCTAAAGCATGTTGCACGACGGGGTCAGTGGAGGAGGATACGACCATTTTAGAGGCGAGGGCAATATCAAGAGCGCGAATGAATAGGTGGTCGGGGAGGAGCGTGGTGGCGACATTGTCGTGTGAGGTGTCGATTTCATCACGACAAGAGAGCGCATTGGCAGGGCCCATCTGGACGCCAGGAATGTTGTGGTACTGCAGGTTGAAATCCTGCAAAAACATTGCCCATCGGGCTTGGTGGCAGGAGAGTTTCTGGGGTTGACGGAAGTACATCAAGTTTTTGTGGTCAGTAATAACAGTTACGGGAAGACCTGTGCCACGTAGGTAGTGACGCCATTCTTCGAGAGTGTGGATGACGGCGAGTAATTCGTGATCATAGATGTTGTAGTTGCGTTCGGCAGAGGAGAGTGTTTTGGACAAGTAAGCACATGGGTGGAGATCCCCATTGCTATCGTTCTGCATAAGGACTGCTCCAGTGGCAGTAAGGGAAGCATCAGTCATGACGGTAAATGGTTTGGTAGCATCGGGCATCGCGAGTACTGGTTGTTGCAGAAAAGAGGACTTTATTTTCTGGAATGCCTGTTCACAGATGGGGGTTCATTCCCACTTGGCTCCTTTTTTTGTTAGGTCATGGAGCGGGTGAGCGATCGCAGAGAAATTCGTAATAAACCTGCGATAGAAGTTACAAAATCTGATAAACGATCGGACTGCTTTAACGCTGGTGGGGGAGCTCCATTCTTCAATAGCATGGAGTTTGGTTGGGTCCATCTTGATCTGTCCTTCCTTGACAACCATGCCAAGGTATTCGACTTCAGCAGTATTGAAGGAACACTTTTCGAGTTTGAGGAACAACTTATGTTCTTGGAGTCTTTCCAGGACTCGTTGGGTTCGTTCCTCGTGGATAACAGCATCCTTTGAATGAATGAGGAGGTCATCCATGTAGATGACGAGCCACCCTTCAGCCATGAGGTCACCGAAAATATGGTCCATAAGAGCCTGGAACGTGGCGGGGGAGTTGCAAAGACCAAAGAACATAACAGTGGGCTCAAACAGTCCAAATGGCGTGATGAACGCCACTTTCCATCGATCATTCGGTTTAATGAGGATGTTGTTGTATCCCCATCGGATATCCATCTTGGTGAAGACGGAAGATCCTTTGAGACGATCCATGAGGTCCGAGATGAGGCGTTCTTTACTGTATGGGAGTTAAGGTAACAGTAATCTTGGCATGGACGGAGGGAGCCATCTTTCTTTGGTACAAAGAAGAATGGAGCGGCTTGTGGGGACTTTGACGGGGTAATTTTTCCTGAAGCGAGATGCTCATCGATGAACGCTCTACAGGCCTCTGCTTCCTTTGGGTTCAAGGGATAAGATTTGGCGACCTTGGGCGTGAAATCTTTATTGAGGTCAATGGCATGGTCGAAGCTTCGGGAAGGGGGGAGTTCATCAATCATCTTTTTCTCGAAGACGTTGGCAAAGTCTTTGTAAGCATCAGGTAGTACTACCTTGGGCTTTTCTTCTTTCATGGCAAGGTCGGTAGAGAGGGTTGTGCGGCGTATAGGGTATATGTTTTGAGCACTGCGCTCAACACGTTTCTTCCAGAGGCGGGCTGTTTTGGTGTCTGGATCTAGATCAAGATATTGCACCAGGTATCTCTGGGTGAGACTTCGAGGAGAGTCATGTCGGGGTTTATTTGGTTGGCCTGGAATTTCTACTTTTCCAGTGGCCCAGTCAATGATAGGGTTGGCTTCGCGAAGCCAGGGGAGTCCTAGGATAATGTTTTCCTTTCTGCAGTTGAGCACTAAAAAATCTCATTTTTCTTCAACTTCTCCAATGTGGACGAATAGGGTGGTCTTGTGGCGTATAATGCCTCCTTGGTTGGATGTTCCGTCCACGTTCTGGGCTTTCAATGGTTTCTGGAGTCGCTCCATCGGGAGTCTCCTTTGTTTGACCAGGTCTCGGTCAATAAAACATCCTGTAGCACCACTGTCAATTAGTGCAGTGACGTCGACGACTTGCGCATTCTCCCGTGCGTATAATGAGAGGGGGATTTGGATTGATTGAGCACATTTATCAGATACAAATATGGGAGCAATGACTTGAGGAGGAGAAGGCGTCGAAACTTCCCTCCTATTTAAAAATCCTTTGGCCATTCATCGGCCACCACCGTTGCTGCTATGGTTTCCTTGTCTTCTTTGTCTTCTTCGAAGCAAGCCTTTAGTACCTTGAGTACCTCTTCCTGGGGTACATTTCTCTTTCTGAGCTCTTCCACGTATTGTCCCATGGGGGTAGGACGGGGGGTGGCTGGAGTAGGGGTGTAAGCGGCCCTTATTCTCTGCGGGTTGTGAGGCGGGCGAGGCAGTGCGGATGGTCCGGATCAGCGGGGGTGGTTGGAGGAACGGCAGCCTACTTGATGACATATAAAGCATTTGTTGTCTTTCATATAGGCAGCGCGTTGGACTGGAGTGAGGCAGACGGCATCAACGTCCATCGCGTTTGGGTCTCGTCGAGGTTGGGAGGACCCTTGGTTAAAGGGGATAAAGGCCCTTCCAGCCGAGAGATCATTGATGCAACAGAGTTGGGAGTGGAACTGAGACACTTTCTCAATCCATCCTTGGAGGGTGGTAGGAACTGATTCGACAGATAGGACCATCCGGGAGACATGAGGGTAAAGTCCCTTGATGAACCACTCGATCAGTGTGTTCTGATCAGCGATCTTGGTTTTGGTGGCTAGGAGCTGGAATTCCGAGACATATTTCTTGAATCCCTCCTTCCGATCTCTAAAGTCCTGCTTGAGATTACCCATATCGATATGGGCTCAAGCTGACACGTTATAAGGTATAAAAGCCTTTCGGAACGCATCGAGGAACTTGGCAAACGTCTTGTCTGCTTCTAAAACATTTTCATCTGCTATTTTGATGTACCATCCTTCGGCGAAGTCCTGTCCACGTCCTTTACTCATCTTGTTAAGGCACGTGAGGATCTTGGCAAGCTTGTTATAGTGAGCGCTGTTCATAGTAAAATAGGCTGTCATGGCCAGCATCCATCGGCTAGCATCATTTGCTTCGCCGGAAAAGTCATCGGGTAATCCAGCCTTGATTTTGGGTGCTCTGGTAGCCATAGTGTCGTCGGGGATATCCGAATCGTCGTCACTGGGTAGGATGATGTCTTTGTCTGGGGGTGGGAGGATAGTGGGAATGATCCTTGGGGTAGGAGCGTTGGAGAGGTATTCGGATGGCGTGGGAGACAGAGAGCAGGACGGTACGCGGATCTGGCGATGATGTGAAATGTTGGGCAAAGGGGAGCAGCTTTACTGCGTAATAGCAGAAGCAGAGGTTCAGCTAGTTCTTTTGTTACGCTGACGTGCAAGAAACCTAGTCTGATAGCTGGCACTCAAAGTGTAGCCAGAGGACACTGAGGAAGTGTAGGGAAACTCAGACTCAAGTGTGCACACAAGAGATCTGGAAGAGACTAGATTGCTAGCATGAAGTGCATAGAACTAGCTAAGGAATACAAGTACAGAATATGACCCTTTATATAGGGTTGGGGATGGTGCACAGACCAGGTATCCAAATAAGGATGAGCAGCGCTACCCACGAGAAGTTGTGAATTGTAGCAAGTAGAACGTTCTGGAGAATGTTGAAGGGAATGCTGATGTAATAGTAAAGATAAGGTAAGCATAAGGTCACAGGGGTTATCCCCCATGTAGCTGTAGTCCAAGGACCAAGTCCCAATCGTAGCGAATAGAGAACAAAGAAATATCCATAACAAGAACTAGCTGGGGAGATATAAGTACAGATATGGCCCCTTATATAGGGCTAGGGATAGTGCACAGACCAAGCGGCTATGTATTGTACATGGACCAGGTAACCAACTATGGGCAAGCAGCACTACCCACGAGAAGTCTGGATCGTAGCAATGGAACATTCTAGAGAATGGTGAAGGGAATGCTGATGTAAAATAAGATGAGATAAGCATAATGGAAACATAGGGGCTATCCCCCATGTAACTGTAGTCTGAAGACTAAGTCCCAATCATAGTGAAGTGAAGAAAAAGAAATATCCGTAACACCTTCCAGCCAAGAGATCTTCAATGTGACAGATCTGAGAGTGGAACTAAGACGCTTTCTCAATCGATCCAGCAAGGGTGGTGGGAATGTTTTCGATGGATAAAACCATCTGGGAGACATGGAGATGGAGACCTTTGATGAACCACTCGATGAGAGTGTTCTGGTCTGTGATCTTGGTTTTGGCAGCGAGTAATTGGAATTCTGAGACATACTTCTTGAATCTGTCTTTCTTATCTGTAAAGTCTTGCCTGAGATTTCCCATATCAATATGTGCTCGGGCAGACACGTCATAAGGGACAAAAGCTGTTTTGAATGTGTCAAAGAACTTGTCAAAGGTCTTTTCTCCTTCTGGTACTGTGGTATCAGCAACCTTGAGGTACCATCCTTCTGCAAAATCCTGTCCATGTTCTTTGTTCATCTTGTTGAGACATGTGAGGAGTTTCGCTTGGTCATTGTAGAGACCAGCATTCATCTGAAAATACACCTTCATGGCCAGGATCCATTGGCTAGCCTTGGTGGCCTCGCCAGAAAAGTCGTCAGGTAGACCAGCCTTTATTTCAGAGGTATGGGCAGACATGTCTCTTTTGTCATCACTTGTGCTGGGTAGGGTGATGTCTTTGTCGGATGGCAGAGGATAGCCAGGGTGATGCGAGGCATGGGAAAGTCAGCAGGATGAGAATAGCGGTCAGGCTGATAGTGATAATTAGTCCCTTCCTGGGGTGGGGAGTATATAGGAGATGGCGAGTGGGATGGTGCATGGATTTGATGATGGAGAGGAATGTTGGGCAGAGGGGAGTGGCTTTACTGTGTAATAGCAGAAGCGATAGTTCAGCTAGTTCTTTTGTTACACTGAGGCGCAAGAACCTAGTGAGAGCAGGCACTCAAAGTGTAGCCTGAGGACACAAGATAGGAAAGTGGACTCAGACACTCAAGTGTACACACTAGAGGCTGGATAGAGACTAGATTGCTAGCACCAAGTGTGTAGAACTAGCTAGGGAATACTGTACAAATATGATCCCTTTATATAGGGCTGGGAGTGGTGCACAGACCAGGTAGCTGCATAGAAGTACATGGACCATATGACCAAATGTGGATGAGTGGTGCTAACTGCAAGAAGAACAGAATCACAGCAAAACAGAAGAATGTTTATAGAACGTTTGAGAAAAGGAGAGAATGCTGAGGTAAGCAAAGATGATGTAAGCATAAAGAGAAAAAGATAGGGGCTACCAGAGTAGTCTAAGTCCATAGATGACATCCCAATCGTTGTTATGCTGATGCACAAGGAATCTAGTCTGAGAGCTGGCACTCAAGTGTAGCCAGAAGACACAAGGGAATTGTGAGGAAACTCAGACTCTAAGTGCACACACTAGAAATCTGGAAGGAGACTAGATTGCTAGCACGAAGTGCGTAGAACTAGCTAAAGATACAGGTACAATTATGGCCCCTTTATATAGGGCTAGGGATGGTGCACAGACCATGCGGCTGTGTATGGTACACGGACCAAGTGAACAAATAAGGATGAGTGGCACTATCTGCGAGAAGTATAGATCACAGCAAGTGGAACGTTCCAGAATGGTGAAGGGAATGCTGAGGTAAAGTAAGATGAGGTAAGCATAATGATACATAGGGGTCATCCCCCATGTAGCTGTAGTCCGAAGACTAAGTCCCAATTGTAGTGAAGTGAAGAAAAAGAAATATCTGTAACATTACCCCTGTTACGATTTGCCCCTGTTTCTTTTCTTTGCTTACTACACCATTCCTTTGATGACTAATCCAGTGCAACCCGGAACTTTCTTATTCTTTCCCCATTGTTCTACAACGTTCCATAGGATTCTCATTCTATTTTTACCATTATCACACCATAGCTTTCTTCTCTTATTCAGCATGGTCTGTGCGCAGTTTTAACAGTATAAATACGCCCAGTAATCTACCCTGTACCTCAGACTAGATCTACTTGGGAATTCTATCTCTTTCCTCATAACTCGCTGCTTGAGTCTGTCTCTCGCAGTCTTTCTTTGTCTCACCCAGAACTCAGAATGCTTGACTTCGTCTCTGTGACGTTGTCTCGACCTTACCAGAACTCTCGACGTCGTCACTGCGACTTCGTCTTGACCAGAACCTTTGACTTAGACGCTATCCAAGTCCATGCTCGTTCCTACCCAGACCAAGCGTAACAGTTTTAAGGTTGTTTCATTAAGGTTGTTTCACTTGAACTAGACTCTACTCTTTCTACACCCCACTTTACCACCAGGACACTTTGTCGCTTGACACTACAAGTGTGTACCCAGTGCAAGAATCGTGCCCATGCTTACATAGAAGCTAGTGCTGATTAACTTCCACCAATTCATTCTCCCATTCCTTACTAATGATCAGGAATGTACTGATTGAAACAACCTTAAAACCCTAATGGGGTCTACAGGCCACAAGAATAGAGGATGAGTGAGAGAGGAGGGAGAGTGAGTCAAGCAAGGCTTCAAGGGGAGAAACCAAGTGAACTAGACTGGAGGATGTCCAGCCTAGCACTTGGGGTTTATATACTATAATACTGTATGTACATGTTTGTGTATAAATGAATAACATGTGACGCGCGTGAGGCGCGGAGATTAAATATGAGTGGGATGCATGAGGTAGGACATGAGGGAAACATACGGTAAACATGTGCATACCATGAGGTGTGGCAGCATATGAAAAGGGAGCGTGATGGGTGCTCAATAGGTGAGGCACCTAAGAGAAATGAATAGAATAAGTGAGGCGTCCATGAGGCGCAAATAAATGAAAGAGAGCCTGCATCCATGAGGGACAAGCAAGGCGAAAGTCTGGAGCGATCAGTAGTCAATACTGTCGTGATAAGATAAGATAAAAAGAAAAGAAAGAAACGACTAAGTCCATTGACAGACAGGGGCCGTAACCGTAACACATACTGTATTCCATGGCTAATGCAAATCCCTTTCATCTGCTCAGTAATTCAGATCACCTCCAAGTTTTGCCCTGAATTTGGTGAGCTACAGTGGCTCAAACAATTGTCCCAATGTTTGTATATTTTACACTAACAATGATATTCCCCAATAACCACTAGTTCTAACCCTACACCACTGGTGTATGGAAGGAAGATAACACTCCAGGCTACAAGATTGGTCTATAGTGCAAAAGATTTGGATGAGATCTGATTGAATGGTAGCCATATCAAAACAGTCACTCATTGGGACAATTGTTTGACTTTGTACAAAATATAGTATTTA
>JBBPTL010000105.1:0-22102 GCA_038094095.1 Boletus putidus
ATTCAAGATCCTGGAGCCGCGACGAATCAACCAGTCCGAGGACCTCAGGCCATTGATCGCACTTTGTATTACCGTGCAATCCCAGGCACGAGAACGGGGAGTGGAAATAAAAGAAGAACATGATCTCAAGCGTTTATACCCTGACGTGGCTGCATCAATGAATCATTCCTAACGCATACTCCCTTTTACTCGTGGATTTGTGTGTTATTCCCTACCGCAGCATCTGTACTCTTATCCTTAGCATCAGGTCACTCACGTTTGTAACATTATGTTTTATTACACTGGGAGGTTGTGAGCAGACACGACCGATGGTGACCCCCTCAAAAGTCTTTCTCTCTTAGTAGCTGCCCTTGAAGGATCTTGCCCATGTGCGTCTGTGCGAACGGTCGCCCTCTGCTCCGAATGGCAAGCAGCGCCATCACGGAAGGCAGCGGCGAACCCGAGAACGTGATTTCCATCTCTTCGAAACTACCGGGGATGTTGAACAGATTCCACCGGATTGCTGTACCGTTGGACAGCTCTTTCGGATGTACGCCGAGGAAACGACATAGCCGGAGGTACGATTCATAGTCTCTCAGATACAGCTGTCCAGCGAACACGTTCAGCTGGTCAATCAGAGCCCAGGGTGGGTTCCAGTCGGAGGGCAAAGGAGGGATGGAATAAAGTCTGAGATCATCCGATGGTTTCATCCGTTGCGATGTGCGGGGCGCGTACACATGAAGGTAGACACATTCGCTCGCTCTGATTTCCGGCATCAACTGGTCGATTTCAAATGGGCTCAGCAGAACGAGTACTTGGTCGCGGTCATTTTTACGGGAGAGAATCCACTGGACAGGTCGGAGATATTGATCCATGGTCCCTCGAGTGGACTCGGGCTTGATCGTCCTGCAGAAGTCTGCCGTCGCCAAGATAGATGGGCTCCAGACATCTGCGTCGCGAGTAGCTGCAGAACTCTTTTCGAGCGTTGTAAACACGGGAAGAAAAGCGCTGCCAGAGTGTAACGGAGGGATGATACCAGTCTTGACGAAGGACACAACGTCCGGATGAAGGAAATGTTCCGCCGATTTTGCCCTGGGGGGCAGTTCCACCTCTCGTTCGCGCTCCTGCTCGCGGTTGACCTCCCGTTCTTGTTCTTCCTCCATCTGTGCACTCGGAAGTGATAGAACACCGAGGTCTTTGCAACGTTGCCGGATCTCTGGATCCAGCGCCGACAAATCACTCTGCGCGTTTTTAGATTCACGGGGCGCATAGAGATCTGCCAATGATTTGAGTTCAGGCTGGATCCATGCATCCGACAGTTGTTCTGGTGTGAGGTCATTGTTACAGAACCGCGACCAAGCATCATGTCTCGATTTATGGCTCATGCCTTGTTGGGCCCAGTAAGGAGCACGCTGCTGAATATTGGTCCAGGTCCCGTGTATTGCCCAGCATAAGATGTCGACGGTGGTGACCGGGGTGGTCGGATCTTTTTTGCCGGTCATAGCACGGATGCTGCGATCAACTTCGGGTGGTGCAAAAAACATGACTGAGTGACCATGACCCAGTTTGCGCATCCGCATGCAGCCTGAAAATCACAAACTGTGAGACTGAGTGATTGGATCGCGGCGCAGAAACGAACCTTGCACTAGAGCATCTTTTGTCATCTTAGGACCTAGCGTGATGGCTGCCCGTGACCCCATAGGAAGTTTGATGTCTGTGCCCCTTGTATGTGCATGATCCAGATAGACAACACAACGGTCTAACCGCTGACAAAGCGGCGATGATAACATGGGCTGGGTGGTACCATTTCGTGTGAGTACCATCAGTTCATCATCCTCGTTGAAATAGATCGCTCCAGCAGCAACGCGGGCGATGTCGAGCCATGCTTTAGCCACTTGGCGGTTGGAAAAATCGAGGATCTGTGCCCCAACGTCCAGTAAAACACGAATCTCGGGCTGTTGCGTGGTTACCAGTCGGAGGAAGTCAAGGGCAGTCTGTCGTTCGTCATTCTCGTGAGTGACAGTGTAGAAGTCATTTTCGGACTGAAGAAGATATGCGAGGACCTTGGCATTGCTTCCCTGCTGGCGGTCGAGGTCGCGCTGAGTTACAGACATGGGTAACAGCCATCGGCCGTCGTTCGTGCCCGAAAATCCTGATGCTCAACTCAGCCACCGAATTAAACAATATGCGATGAACCACGGGTGCACTCACCGGTCATAGGCTTCTCCCGTTTCTCTCCTAAATCCCAGCTAGACCCGGACAGTTTCCAAGGAAATTCTTTCGCTGCCTGCGGGAACACCACTTGGGACAGGTAGAAATCTATAGCTGCTTGATTCCGAGCGAAAAGCGGGAATATGACCTTGTCCCATTGCTCCGATGACCTCAGGTTCATCTCGCTGAGTTTCCGAACCGAGTCCGGCACTGACTCGCGATCATACTCTTTGACCCAAAGTGCGTATTCTGTAGATGGGTCATCCTGGTCTAGTAGAATTTCGAAAGTAACTCTCAGTTGCTCCTCGCTGAGACCGGCATAGTAGTACGATAGGCATGTGAGAATGATCGTGATATCTGGATGGCCAAACTGAGTGTTGGGTGCTGGTACGTCTTTCGCCCGATATGGAACAGCAAGCATTGTGGGAGTTGAGGAACGGTTGGTTGGATGAGGGACAAGGCCATAGTCAACGCGCCATCTCCGCTCCGCAAGAGCAAACAACAGGATGTTCGAGGCCAGAAGACCACGGAGGAGTAGTAGTCCACTCCACATATAACTCTGATGAGAACGCTTAGCGTACTCCTCCACCCTCTTCGCTGTATCAGGAACTTGGAGGACATCCTCGTCAGATATGAAACTGCGGATTGCGTCACGTAATGGTGAAGAAATGTGTTGAAAGTTGAAGTTGAGAAGCCGTCCGGCCATAACGTCCTCCACAATCGATGATATTAGGCGCCCGCCAACGCCGGAGGCTCGCACGACGTGAATGTGTGGGAATGATCCAGGTGGGCCACATTCATACTCTACGAAGTTGGAGTGATATCTTGAGATGGCACGAGCACGATCCTTTACAAGCCGGAGAACTTGCTGAGTAATTGTCCATCGGTCAGGGTATCCGTCCATTTGTTGCTGGATGCCGATCGTGTAAATCAATTGGAACCGGGAGTGAAGAATCTCGTCGCTCTCGTCCAAGATATCTCGAGCATGAGAATGAAGCCACTTCTCAAGGCTCAGCCACTTGGATGCATTGTCCAGTGCACCGTCACCATCCCCACTGTGCTCGTCATGATCGTCAGCCTGAGCGGCGTCCTTTGTTATCGGGTAGTTGGGGGACTGGCCCAGCAATCGAAATATGTTAGTCACATGGCTGTCTCCTGGTAGCTGGGGTTCAATACACAACTGAATTAACAATCATCGATATGTCAACATATAATTATCCATGCGCACCGATCGGAACGACAGGGCCGCCTTGATGTACTTGTAGATCAATTTCGGATGCTTCAGTGACGCGTCGGTCGTAAGTTTGGCTGCACGTATCTGTTCCTCCACGCTCATCAACTTGAGTGACATGACGTGCTCGGGCTGGACAAGTAGAATTCCTCGTTCAGCCATGCATTGAGACGTGAGCCTGTGTAGATCATCAATTTGAAGGCTGATGACGTTGCCACGGCCAAGATACTCGGGGGTACGAGAGAAGGGCAGGTGGTATATTGGTCTGTTTGTAAGCCCGCCAAGGCGAGCGACCAGTAGTTGAAACATCTGGACCGTCAACGCTTTTGGGACAATAACACGGACAAGCTGTTTGCCATCAGCGAGAGCAGCGGCAACGATGGGGATGATCACGGATGATTTCCCTTTGCCCATATTGACCTGCATCACAGTATTTTCCCCGGATTGTGGCGATATCATCTCCATCGCAGTTTCTGCCTGAGTGCGACGAATAAGAAAGTTTCCTTGAACCTGAAAACAGGCAAGGCATAATGTTAGTAGAGACAAGTGCTCGGACACCGGAAACGCACCTGAATTAACAGCCAATCCGGGTACTCTTCCGGACACCACCCGTCACACCCCTCGTTCTCTAATTCTTTCGCAAACTCTTCTTTGAGGCCATCCAGAGCAAATCGGAGCAATCTCCGGGCACGCTGAAGGTCCAAAAGGAGTAATGCCAACGATGTCAAGCATTTCTTCCAACGTGGAGGGATGTCGATCGGTGACGTGGATGCGAGATACCGCAAGAGGACATCTGCAGTAATTGGCGGCCATTGACCAGGTCGTTCGAGTGTTTGCTCCCGCGGATTGCTTGTTGGACCCAGACTCTTCTTCAGAATTTCCAGAGAGTCCAAGTAGTTGACTCTGCACTGTACATAGTGCTTCTCAAGTGAATCGATGGGATTATCACCCGCCACTCTGTGAGTCATCTGAGACTCCATGCAAGCACATCGTGCGCTAGTATCAAGGTGAGCGAGATATTCCCGTTGAAATGAGGAGTCCGCCCGAAGAGAAGAGAATAGTTGATCCAATGGGGGGATATCATCTGACGATGTATCGTGACTGCTGCGAAGCAAGGCGCTACGGGCCGGTAGTTCTGGCGGTGGGCGGTTGCAAAGTAGTTGATCGAGTGCAATCTGTCTAGGTAAACACTCGTTGAAAGATGAGATCGAGTGTGGAAGAGTGGCTAGTCCAGGTTCAGTGGGGATGTGTGTGTTCAGATACTTGTTCTCATCGTGATCGTCTAGAAAGGTTGGTCCAGTAGCATTCGAAGGAAATAGATAGGCAGCCCGTCGCGCAGCGTGCTTCTCTGGCGCACTAACAGGTTCACGGTCATACGCTCTGCGATTCCAGTAATATCTTTTTTGGATTTCCTTGTATGCAGCGTTGATTGGAGGATACTGGGTTGAAGTCCAAATGTTGTCTTGATCAAAAGCTTTGAGTTTCATGATTGACCGACACCCACCCGACTGTAGGAGGCAAAGTGCTGCCTGAGCACCTGTTTTGCCTGTCAGTGGATCAGGCTGATGGCAGCTAGCCATGGCATACAGATAAGCAAGATGTCGCGTGCTCGTCAAGCTGCCATCCCCTATCAAGCAACCTAGTTCGGTATCCACATCGTACATGTGATATAATGGGTCATCCACTCGAGGGGGAAAGCCCGGGTCAAGGCGAACCCGGACCCGATGATTCCCATGTAATTCGGGAAAGCCATTCGGTACGAGGACACGTCTGGGGATAAGCGCCTCTGGCACAAGGGTCCCCTCGATGTGGGTTTTCGGCCGAAGAACGAGGAGGCTCTCTAACCCAAACAATGCACCAACACATTGATTCTCGTCGTAAACCATGTCCTTGAAGTCACGGGACTCGAGCTCTTCCCTTTCGTTGACAAAAAAGGACAAGCCGTAGCGCAGCAAAGTGACCGACAACCGCGGCTCGTATGCAGAGCCCACGGGGGATGTGGTGATCAGGAGATTTCTGGACTGGCCCTGCAAGTCTTCGTCGTCCGAAGACCTCCGGACCCGCAAGCTTTCATCGACGTTATTGAGACACTCGAAACACTTCAGCACCATTGCCCAGGTTGGGCTTCGGATGTCCACGAGTGTCTCATGACCTTTATACACACGATGTTGTCCCGATGCACAACCAATCCTCCAGTGCTCCTCAGATTCTTCCCAAAGCTGTTGGAGAGGGCGGATCTCGATGATCTTCGTGGTCAAATTCAACCAATGTACATGACCATCAACGAGCGCCGGTGGAAGGTCTCCCCGAAGTTTGCTGGGAGGAATTAGCTCGAGTATTTCTTTGGTTTGATTGCCTTGCACTCGAACCACCAAACTGGCATCTCGCAGCGAAAAGTGCACCTGCAGGTATTTGAGCTATTGTGATTGTGTCATGAAGGGTCGGACAGTTACCTTGTGTTCGGACGTCATGGCGAGGGTCGCGAAATGCATTCCTGGGAGATTGGATGATACGACAAAGAACCCTTGCTGCAAACGAGAGTTAGGAACACTCATTGATATCAAAAAGTGTGGCATATACACACATCACGAAAGATCTCCCTAACCCCAAGCAGTAATGAACCTAACAGTTGACCATTCACGCAAAGTTCCCCATCGAGCAGGTTTATGTGCACTGTTTGCGAGGCTTTGTCCACCGTTACTTCGGTTTCGCAAGTAAGCCAACGAGCATTTGGATACTGTAACCCCTCCCATCTTTGTGTACCTGGCTGATGGCCAGGGAAAATCTTGCGAACTGCAAGGTCAACACCATAGTCCGATGCATCGGCGAGGATTACATCCCTCAAGATCTCCTCGAGAGCAGGAGAGAGACACCTGTCTCGTTCAAGGAGCAGTCGTGAATAGCGGTCCCGGTCAAGGAGTAGTCGTGAATAGCGGTCACTGACGTCTGAAGAGGGGAAGTCAGCTAAGTGCCGAGGGTAATTGACATTCAGCAATTAGACATACCTTTGGGACGGAGTGCGTGTATAAAGAAGCCACAAGAAAGTAGAGCGTCAACATCCTCTGGAGAATGGAAGACCTTGCGGAGGGTAAGAGGGTCAACGTCAAACGTGCTTCGACAAGTGGCAGCCATATCCAGCAAGAGATTCATGCGTTCTTCGTTCGTAGGTGCCTTTGCCAGGTCGTAATCGTATGACAGCTCCTGCATCCAACCGAACGTCTTCCTGCGTACGCGGCGAAGAAGTGCGATGGCCCGCTCTGCGACGTCTTCGCTGGGGCTCGATGCAAGCACGCGAGTGAGCAACAAAGAAATGGTATTCATCAACACTCCATCAATCGAGCCAGCTCCGACGTCCACGAACAAGCTGCCGAGCTCGTCTAGAAGGGCATTGCAAAAGGACGACTCCTGGAGCTCCTGATGCCAGATCCACACCCCTGTGTTCAGGTCGAGCGGTCCGACTTGAAAGGCCGCTTGGGCGAGGAGGTAATGAACATGGTGACGACGAAAGTTGAGAGTTCTACTGCGCAGGCCCTGCAGGATGTTGAGCCATTGAAGCGAGCCACCGCTGCGCAAGTGTGCAAACGCGATGAATTCCTCGAGGGAGAGATCCGCGGGACAGTCCGCTTGAGCAGACAAGACGTCGTTGGATGTGTGAGAGGTAAAATACACGTATTTTTCCAACGAGGGAGACACCAAATGGTATCTGAGGTCGAATGGAAGCTCCCGATCTTCGTAGCGCCTTCCTGACTCCCATATCGAGAGACCGTCCTCCAGGGTGTGTCGGATTACGGGATGTTGGACAACATAACGTAATGTCGGGCTATTCCGGGATTGGAATCCATCTGGACAAAAATAGCCAAAGTGGATCTGGACGCGGAGGGGTGGCCCTTGGTGCCCGACAAAGTAAGGCTGCAATGCAGGGACACGCGCAAGTAGATTGTCTTCCCGCTCTCTCCCCAGAGTGTCAAGAAAAATGTAATGGTTGAAACAATGCAGAATGCGGGGCGCAGCAGAACGCCAGATACGAATGCATGGTGGGCATTGCAGTTCAAATACGACGACTTTCGCGTGTAATGGCAAGGCGGGCAGCGGTGATTGGGCGCACTCAGCTAGTCGTCGCCCGGGTAGATCCTGTTGGTATTCTTGGTATCCATCACAGATGTATGTGGGGCCTGGGCCTTCATGCTGCAGATTAGCACGACCAGCAACCTTGTTCATTGCGTCTTCTTCGATGCGAGCTTTGAGCTGCTGAAGATGTGGGGATTGGTCATAATAACGGACGGGGAAACTGTCTTCGGTGAATTCGTTCGAAAGTACCGACCATCCTGGACATGATTGAGAATGCCGCGCAGAGAGGTACTGGTATGCACAGGAAAGGCGATGGAGGCTTGCCGTCTTGCGTATGAGCATTCTTTCAAGGAAAGCTATCGGGATGTCTGGGGGATAGTCGGCGAGCATGGGAATCTCCTTCACAACTAGCTTATCGAGTGCGACATAAAGCTCGATCGCGATCAACAACTTGTTGGATGCATTTTCTGGATTTCCGAGCCATCCCTCGTAAGCCTCTATCGTGTATTTATCCATCAAGATCTCGAGCTGTGCGCATGCCTCGTCCACATTCGTGACACAGGCAAACCAATCGTCGATGCCCTGCTCAACCGATCGCTCGACATCGTACAGAGTAACATCAGGGTCGGCACCATACGCCTCATCAAAAAAGGTCCCATTCAAAGACAAGAAGTCCTCAATAGTGCCACGGCGACGATGATTGGGATGAAAGGGAGTACCGACAGCTTTGTGGCCAGGATTCGCGAGAGCATTTTGAATGTATTCCCCACTGTGCAGGAGCGAGAGTTGCGTGTCTCTGGTCAGTTCATCCTGGCAAGGATTCCGAAATGGGGATGGGCGAGCGTTCAGTTCCTCCCACCTGGCGTCAAGGATCTCTCGAAGACAAGTGCATGTCTTCAGTGCCATTTCGGAGAGCCAGTTGGGGGTAGAGGAACCAAGCTTGCTTAAACGTCGGAGAATTTGGGACGACATCAAGTGAAGCAGATCACTGGAAAGACTTGTATTGCCTTCGTCTCTTGCAAGGGTGCACATGAAGAACTGCATGAATCGTTTGTAGGAAGCACGTCCAAGAGAACGATTAGCCGTCATCTGAATTACGACCCTGATGAGAAGCCAAAGAGGCGACCGACGCCAAACCTCCTTGACTTCGCCATATATCTCCCACGACCGGCCGACGTGGTCGCGAACACGTTTAGTGAGGCGAGAAACGTCAGCAGTGCGACCACCACGCAAGATGCCATCGAACTGCGCAGTACGTTTGGTTACGCGGGGAACATCATCAGCGCGACCGACATTTTGTAAGATGCCATTCAACAGTGCGTTGATGTATTGTGGATCAGCGGGAGGTGGCAGAGGAAGATCCGAGTCGGCAGCGTTGGCGCGAGAGACAAAATTCGCGAGTCCGAACCGGAAGTCCCCATCGTCAAACACTTCGTGAGGCGTCTCGACCGCCGACCCAGGGTACGAGCATATCAGAGGTCCCTCCGTTTGCTTTACTGCATCTTCGCTTGGGGACACCTCGAATGCCTCGCATAGCGTACAGCTCTCCCACTTCGTGAGGATGATTGCAACATTTTGACGTCGGATGAAAAACGCAAGGATATCTACAGATTGTCAGCACGGATCTATGGGTAACTTGCAAACGTACCTCCTGTTTGCATTCCCCGCAGCTGGGAGATGACGTGGTCATGGTCCAAGTGCTCCGACTGGACGGAGGCTTGCAAATTATCCAACATCCTTGTAATGCGATCCCACTGAGTCTCCTCAGAGGTTCCGCAGAAGTGCGTGCTATAAGCATAGGCAGCAGCGCACACCGCACGAGCGAGTGAATGACTGTTCTCTGGGGTATAGTCGTTTTCGTCGGGGGGCTTGACAGGAAGAAACACATGGGTAACAGCATAGCACAGCGATGTAGGAGTATGGACGAATACTGGTGAACTTGTTACAAGATCGGGGTTATCAGCAGTTGACGTGGTAGACATGGTGGTATCAGGGCAAGTTGTTTTGACCAACTGTACTAGAGTCATAGCCCTCCCACGGGTCTATCCAAGTGGGCAGATCCTTCACACCTCCGTCAAAAGGATACGTCTTCACCGATGAGTCTACTGACCTGGGAGCAAGAGGAGTCGCAGCCACGAACGACAAGATGAACGAGGTTCAAGTTACTGACTCCTTCGATTCCCGCAAAGTGTATTTTCGTTTCTAGTTCGCGACTGAAATCTCCCTCGGTGACTTTTGCATAGCGAGTCCGCTCAGCAACCACGAAAATGGTTCTCAATGATATTCCCAAGCTTATAATAACGTGTCGACTTCGTCAGATGGATGAGTTTTCGACTTGAATAGGTCACTGCAACGCTCTATCGGGTTCGCGCATTCCTCAGCTCTATTGACAGCCGATGGCACCTCCTCGGCCTCCGCTTCTCCCATCTCATTCGAGTCATTTCCCCAACATTCGATTTCTTACGCTGACCAATATGCCACCTTCGGAACACGAGTGTGCCGAGGACCCCTCGAACTTCTGGATGCACCCGGACAGTGACTTAGTTGAACCCACAACTCATATTTGATGCCGATTGGTATTGTCCGAGGATGCACGTACGCACGACTATAGCCCGTGCGAGTTGGGTTTGGGAATACGGGCCGCCATGCTCAATCCCGCGAGACGGAGTGGACGGAAATGACGGCGTAAGCCACAGGCATCCCCATCGAACTGCGAGGCTGGCTGAACGTTGTATAGCTTGATTGGTTATTCTCGTCTCTGCATCAACATACCCTGTCCTCCAAGTCCGAGCACTATGCATCTTGTCATGCCAGACGCACATGGATACAGACCCTCCCCGGAGCCGGTGTCCTGCAATGACACTGTCACCGGTCTATAGTCTACCTCGCAAGGATGCAGGTTCTTGGGTGGAAACCGAACGTTGATAGCGGTTCTTTGCAATTTGCCGCTTGACATTGCAATGTCCAGGCAAGTATTGTGTGTTCATGCTAGTCCGTTTCGCATACTGTATGGTCAGGGCACTGTGCGCTTTATCGATCCTCTTAACACGCAGAGTCCTTTTCTGTCGCCGTCTCCAACGCCGCCATATCTGTTGGCTACTTCGATCGGACCCTTCCCTTCTCCACGACCCTTGGATGGACCCGATAAATGTCGTAGGCGGCATCTCTTGAGGAACGGCATCCCTCGCTGGAACTCATAGTTCGTTGCACATAGATGACCTCATGTTGGATATAATCGACCACCCATGACCTCCGAGTCTCACGAACGGACATGACGGGAATCGCGTCGCTGATTATCTCAGCGAAGCTGAACATGCTCCATCTCCGCCAAAGTACACCAAGGATCACCCGGATGCGATAAAGGAACCTCCTTCCTGACGTTTTGTTCCCAGTTAGTGACCCAGCACCACGTCGGTGAGCGTTCCGAAGCGGATGTACAAACCAACGCTCCTCGTCGATCTTTCCGACAAATAGACGCTCAGGTGAGGCCTCTTTGTTCAGACCCACGCTCTTCGCACTCGTTTCGCGCAGCTGGCTTGTCTCGCTCAGTCATACGTCTTCCGCTAGACAACGTCGAGTTCGCAAGATCCGTCATTACTGGCGTCTTCGCTTCGGAGAGCTGGAGCGAGTGGAGCGCTGGCCCACCGGCCCCATGAGAGTGCGCTATAACTTTGACGCGTCGTCACCCATCCCATTTTTCCAGGTCATTCGTGACACCGAGGCCAAGGACCAAAACTTGGGCATTTCGAGGACATTATCCGCGATGTCCAGCGACTAGACATATCCCGTGACATCAAATCACGCTCGGACGGCTCGACTCCCAGGCCGCTCATGAATTCCACGCTTCCAGAATGCAGACGCTGATAGCGTCAAGATTCACAGAATACTAGAAGACGACCTGAACATGACCGCAGTGCGTGGTTGATGGTCTTTGACTGGGAAATCAAACCCACCGCGGTCGCCGAGACACCTACAAGTACGATAAATATGACTGTTCGCCTTCCTATTCTGTATTGTCTGGTGCCCACAGGATCCCTTTCATAGGTCCCGTAGCTCTCTCAGGCTGCTTGACGCTTCGTAGCCATGGCATTCACCCGCATGCTTCCTCACTCTAGAGGTTGCGATCAAGTGCTGCATTCGAGCCGATGCCAGACGTCTTTGCATCGAAGCACCCTCGTGTGACTCGTATCATACTTGGGGTGGTGTATGGATGACTACCAACGTCTACGCATGTGACATCGTCGACATGGACAAATCCAACCACTGAAAAAATAGACACGATTGAAATAGACACGATTGTACGGCAGTCAAACGACGTGTAGAAGCACTGCATGGTAGGAATAGGACATAGCACTAGACACCCAAATGTATGGACAGAATGTGTTCATCGAATGGTATCTTCGCCAACGTGATTGTCTGCTGTGTGTGGTAGGCGACCAGAATCGTGCGGCACCGTGTTCTCGTAGAACATGGGCTGGATCCCATGACAGCCAACGCTGACGGCCCACACCGTCCAAGGGCAGAGCAGAACCAAGCGAACCGCATCACCGGCGCGACAAGGACAACCTCGTCCAGAATCTCCTCACCACGGAGTGTCTTATGACGGGTGGACACAAACTTTGGACCCATCTCGTCCGATGGACAACATGTATGCCAGATATAGGACGACCATCGCGGAGAGCGGGCGCATACTTGAGCAGTTGCTTCCGGACCATGTACCTGGAAGATGTAGCCATTGGCTCCTGCTGGGCTGAGAATTCGTGACAGGCGAACGTTGCAAGCTCAGTGAGGTAGTTGGCAAGATAGTCTCGAACCAGCCTCTGCTGACGTCCCAATTTGGGAACCCTGTCAGCAGAGCTGGCTGCCAGTTCAGTTTCGAAGGAAACCCGTCACTCTTGTCGATGGCTTGGGTTTGGCATATCGCAACCAAGTGTTTCCCCTTTGTCACGCGATTCGGCGGATCCCGCCGTCTAGCGTGATAGAGTGCAACGCCTCACTTGTATAAATACGTGAAAATGAGGGCGAACACCCTGACAGGCTGGCTGCAAAGGAGATTATGGATGGTGAATTGTCTGTTAATATTTTTAGCTATCAGAGGGCTTACGAGCAATGAATTGTCAGTCCGCAAGTGGACGCTGTTATGGATGTAAAAGGGCAGCCGATGGTGGCCTCTCAAAAGACTCTCTCTGTTAGAAGCCGCCCTTGAAGAATTTTGCCCTTGTGCGTTTGTGCGAACTGTCGCCCTCTGCTCCGAATGGCAAGCAACGCCATCACGGAAGGCAGTGGAGAACCCGAGAACGTGATTTCCATCTCTTCGAAACTACCAGGGATGTTGAACACATTCCGCCGGGTTTCTAAGTCGTTCGGAAAGTCTATCGTGCTGGTAGGTACGTCGAGGAAATGGCATAGCCGGAGGTACGATGTATAGTCTCTGAGATAGAGCTGCCCAGCGAACACGTTCAGCTTGTCGATCAGAGCCCAGGGTGGAGTCCAGTCGGAGGGCAAAGGAGGGATCGAATAAAGTCTGAGATCGTCCGATGGCTCCATGCGTTGCGACGTGCGGGGCGCGTACACATGAACCCGTTCGCTTGCCCTGATTTTCGGTATCAACCGGTCGACTTCAAATGGGCTCACCAGAACGAGTACTTGGTTGCGGTCATTTTTACGGGAGAGAATCCACTGGACAGGTCGGAGATATTGATCCATGGTCCCTCGAGTGGACTCAGGCTTGATCGTTCTGCAGAGGTCCGCTCTCGCCAAGATGAATGGGCTCCAGACGGGTAGGGGACTTCATCAGATTCTCTGGGCGTATTATGTATGCCACTACGATGATAAAGGCTTGCCCACCCATTCTATAACTGATCAAGGTCGTTTGACATTCCTTGAAGGACGAAAGCAATTTTCGCATGTAGGAAACGGCCTCTGGGGACGCGAAGCGACGTGGTTCACCTTTTGCGACGTTCCCAGTTGGAGGCTTGCAAGAAGCGGCAATTACGTCCAAAACCTCTTGCTCGATATACCCGGTTAGATGGCAGAACGTGAGAGAACCGCATACAATGAGGCAGTCGTATCGTCTCACGTCCACAATGACGAACGAGCATGACAGATCCACGGGACCGAGCTGAATGGTGGGATTGGGGAGTGGGAGAATCGAGAGGACGTCAACACCTAAAGCCGAATATACTGGGAGGCCAAGTGTGGATGGGGCAGTTACGGGGAGAGAGGGTGTAGGGTCTGGAGCAAGGACATTAGAGGGCGCGCACGAAGTGGGATTAAATGAGCCTGTCGTGACCTGAAACGAGGGTCCTGGAAGGGGCTGCTGCCACGGATCCACGCTCCCAGTGAAACGGGAGGGGAGACATTGCGACCCATTAGCACGAAAAGGATGGTAGGAAGGAGTGTTGGCGTTATGAGGAAGCAATCTGCCTCGCGATCAGGGAAGAATGGAAGCTTGGAGGAGAACGCGAGAGTAGTGAAGCAAGTACGGGACGCGGTGCAAACAGAATCTGGGGCGCTGTCCAGGAGGCCTCTGCAGCACCACAGCGTGAGCAGTGAGCGTGCGAACGAACTGCCAGAAGTAGGACCGCCGATCTTTTGAAATTCCGGCGCTTCTCTGATAGCTCTCCTCACGTCAAGCTCTGGGTGCACTCTTAAACATGGACCGCGCGTCTTTCTCTCTCCCACTCGCATCTTCCCCTTCGAAGAACGAGGAGGAACGAATACCACTCCGATGATCAGCACGGAAGCCGAGCGCATCGATGACGACGACCCCAACACGCCTCTCGAGCGATACCCAGCAACCACTACCATCATTTGGCCCTCCACTGTCACTCTAGATCATTCGCGCACATGATTGACACAAAGGATGCTGCAATCAATTGCATCCGACCACACGTGACGCCCAATGCTCCCCCCGGAAATCCAACTGGTCGTTCGTCATCCACGCATGCAACTCCAACCCTTTCTGGCGTACCCAGTTTGAACAAGAACAAGGACCTATATAGTTTCCTTGCATACGCAGAACCTGTTCATGCAAGCCTCGCCCAAGTCCTCTGCGAATGCTCAGTTACTGAGCCTCATCTTTTTCTTCTCTCAACACAGGCAGTGACCCTATCATGGCTGGGGATATCACGACCACTTCCGCATTCACTTGGACATCGAGCTTGAGGCATGGACGGCAGATGGCAGGCCATTGTCCTGGGCGAGTCTTTTTTGCGTATCGATTAAAACCATCTTTGTTGTGTCCTATGAAACTCGATGTGTCTGCTTCATCGGATGTACGAATATTCAACTTGAATAGGTCTGCGCAACGCTGTATCAGGTCTTCTTTTTTTTGCGCCTTCTTTGACAGCTGACGGACCCCCTCCGCTTCTCCCCTCTCATCTATATTCTTTCTCCAAGATTCATTTCCTCACGTTGTTTGATATGCCACCTCCAGAATACGAGCGTACCGAGGACGTCTTGGACTTCTGCCATGCAAATCATGCGCACGGCCAGCGGAGCTGTTGAACTCACAACGTATATCCGATGCTGATCGTATTGTATTGGAATACACGTACGCTTGACTACAACCAAGTTGGGTTTGGGAGTACCTGCCATGCTCGATCCAGTGAGATGGAACGGAGGGAAATGACCACGCAAGCCAGAAGCGTTCTCATTTGGCCACGAGGCTGGCTGAGCGTAGTACAACTAGATTGATCATTCTGGTCTCTGTACTGACATATGCCGTCCTGCAAATCTGAGAATCGCGTCTCCAATCACGATCACGCCGCCACGACCTTTGGATCCATATGATTGAGAAAGAAATGTCATAGGTGGCATCTCCCCTTCCTTCGCTGTGACTCGGCACATGGTTCGTTGCACAGATGACCTAGCCTCTAGACATATCCCATGAAGTTATCAAACCACGCCCGGACGGTCTCGCCTCCCAGGGTATTCATTATCTCTTCCACTCCTCCAGAACACAGACACTGATAGCCTCAATATCGACGGAATACTAGACTGTGACACGGCTGGAACATGAACTGTGTCGATTCGTGGCGACGGACTACTGACATGGGAACGAATAAGTCCCGGCGCAGGTGAGAAACCCCTGTTCCTGGCCGGTGGTACTGATGGCACAGATCTTAGCATCTGTGGGGTTTATAGCTCGGGCCTAGAAGCCTCCTCCCCCCATCGCACCTCTCCCATTATTGCTACACCAACCTCGCGTCGGGTCAAGCCTTAGCACCCATAGCGGTCGCACTTTCTTAGGGTAAGGTGGATTCCCGACGTGCATGCGTAGTTGGTAGTTTCCCTTCACAGCTCTGGAAGACGGCGGTTGGGGTAGCGGCTAAGCCCCTTGATGAGAGCATTCGCAGGCTCGAAACCGCTACCTTCCCGCCTCACAGCTCGTCCCTGTGCTTATTGTCCAGGTCCCTATCTTCGGAGACGGACGCCTGACAAAAGCAACAAACGAGTGGTTAGCCCGGCATCCTATGCCCACTCTCACACAATCCCAGCCCTCTGTCCCCCATCTACGTAGTTGATAGTCTCTGATTGGGGAGTCAACCCATTCGTGCCCGTCGAGACACCTGCAAGTATGATCGATATGATTGTTTGGCTTGCTAGTTCCGTGTTGTCTATTGCACCCTCATGACTACGTGGCTCTCAGTCTGCTCGACGCATTGCAACCATAGAGGTAGAGTTCATGGAACTTCCATGATCACGATGTACATGCAGAACTCAAAGATGCATTGAAAAGCAACCATGTCAAGCGAGAACCTCGATCACATAAATACGTGAAAGCGAAACTAGGAGGACGAACATAGGCAAACCTATAAGGGATATGATGAGTTCTCTGTCGACATTGAGTTATCAGAGAACGTACCACTAACGAGCAATTATTGGCTATCTGTACGCAGACGCTTCTGCGGTGGTTCTAGATCTGGTTCAGAAATTCCAGCCGTCTCCGGTCCTCGCTTGTATGATCGAAGCGACACTGATGACCCTGAGTCGTCTTGTACATCACACCCCATGTCCGAAGGTGATGGAAGTATATGGTTGTCGTGTGGTGTCTGCCTATCGTATGTGCCAGTGGTAGAGCTGTGACCAGATACAACCGATGTTGGCCCTTCAAAGTCTTTCTCTCTGAGTAACTGCCCTTGGAGAATTTTGCCCATGTGCGTCTGTGCGAACGGTCGCCCTCTGCTCCGAATGGCAAGTAGCGCCATCACGGAAGGCAGCGGTGAACCCGAGAACGTGATTTGCATCTCTTCGAAGCTACCAGGGATGTTGAACAGATTCCACCGGATTGCTGTACCGTTGGACAGCCCTTTCGGAGATACGCCGAGGAAATGACATAGCTGGAGGTACGATTCATAGTCTCTCAGATAGAACTGCCCAGCGAACACGTTCAGCTGCTCGATCAGAGCCCAGGGTGGATTCCAGTCGGAGGGCAAAGGAGGGATCGAATAAAGTCTGAGATCGTCCGATGGTTTCATCCGTTGCGATGTGCGGGGCGCGTACACATGAAGGTGGACGCATTCGCTTGCCCTGATGTCCGGCATCAACCGGTCGACTTCAAATGGGCTCACCAGAACGAGTACCTGGTCGCGGTCGTTTTTACGGGAGAGAATCCACTGGACAGGTCGGAGATATTGATCCATGGTCCCTCGAGTGGACTCAGGCTTGATCGTCTTGCAGAAGTCTGCCGTCGCCAAGATAGATGGGCTCCAGACGTCTGCGTCGCGAGTAGCTGCAGAACTCTTTTCGAGCGTTGTAAACACGGGAAGAAAGGCGCTGCCAGAGTATAACGGAGGGATGATACCAGTCTTGACGAAGGACACAACGTCCGGATGAAGCAAATGTTTCGCCGATTCTGCCTTGGGAGGCAGTTCCACCTCTCGTTCGCGCTCCTGCTCGCGGTTGACCTCCCGTTCTTGTTCTTCGTCCATCTGTGCACTCGGAAGCGATAGAACCCCGAGGTCTTTGCAACGTTGCCGGATCTCTGGATCCAGCGCCGACAAATCACTCTGCGCGTTTTTAGGTTCACTTGGTGCATAGAGATCTGCCAACGATTTGAGTTCAGGTTGGATCCATGCATCCGACAATTGTTCTCGTGTGAGGTCATTGTTGCAAAACCGCGACCAAGCATAATGTCTCGATTTATGGCTCATGCCCTGTTGTGCCCAGTAAGGAGCACGCTGCTGAATATCGGTCCAGGTCTCGTGTATTGCCCAGCATAACATGTCCACGGTGGTGACTGGGGTGATCAGATCCTTTTTACCGGTCACAGCACGGATGCTCCGATCAACTTCGGGTGGCGCAAAAAACATGACCGAGTGACCATGACCCAGTTTGCGCATCCGCATGCAGCCTGAGAATCACAAACTGTGAGACTTAGTGATTGGATCGCGGCACAGAAACGAACCTTGCACTAGAGCATCTTTTGTCATCTTGGGACCCAGCGTGACGGCTGCCCGTGACCCCATAGGGAGTTTGATGTCTGTGCCCCTTGTGTGTGCATGATCCAGATAGACAACACAACGGTCTAACTGCTGACAGAGTGGCGATGATAACATGGGCTGAATGGTACCATTTCGTGTGAGTACCATCAGTTCATCATCCTCGTTGAAATAGATCGCTCCAGCAGCAACGCGGGCGATGTTGAGCCATTCTTTAGCCACTTGGCGATTGGAAAAATCGAGGATCTGTGCCCCAACGTCCAGTAAAACATGAATTTCGGGCTGTTGGGTGGTTACCAGCCGGAGGAATTCAAGTGCAGTCTGTCGTTCGTCATTCTCGTGAGCCACCATATATAACCCGTTTTCGGGCCGAAGAAGATATGCGAGAACCCTGGCATTGGTTCCCTTCTGATGGTCGAGGTCGCGCTGAGCGATTGACATGGGTAATAGCCATTGGCCATCGTTCGTGCCCGAAAATCCTGATGCTTAGTTCAGCAACCGAACCAAATGACATGAGATGACCTGCAAGCTCATTCACCGGTTATAAGCTTCTCCCGTTTCTCTGCTAGATCCCAACTAGACCCAGTCAGTTTCGAAGGAAATTCTTTCGCTTCCTTCGGAAACACCACCCGCGCGAGGTAGAAATCTATAGCTCCTTGATTCCGAGCGAAAAATGGGAATATGACCTTGTCCCACTGCTCCGATGACCTCAGGTTCATCTCGCTGAGTTTCCGAACCGAGTCCGGCACTACCTCGCGACCATACTCTCTGATCCAAAGTGCGTATTCAGCGGATGGGTCATCTTGGTCTAGCAGAATTTCGAAAGCAACTCTCAGTTGCTCCCTGCTGAGACCGGCATAGTAGTACGATAGGCACGTGAGAGTTATGGTGAGATCTGGATGGCCAAACTGCGTGTTGGGCACCGGTACGTCCTTGGCTCGATATGGAACTGCAAGTATTGTAGGGGTTGTGCGAGGGTGGAAGAGTTCGAGGAGGTCCGGTTTCGGGTGCGAAAGAAGGCCATAGTCAACACGACATCTCCGCTCCGCAAGAGCAAACAACAGGATGTTGGAGGTCAGGAGACCACGGAGTAGTAGTAGTCCACCCCAAAGATGACTCTGGTCGGAACGCTTAGCATACTCCTCCACCCTCTTTGCTGTATCGGGAATTTGGAGGACATCTTCGTCCGATATGAAACTGCGAATTGCGTTCTGCAATGCTGGGGAGATGTGTTGAAAGTTGAAATTCGGAAGCTGTCCAGCCATCACATCTTCCGTAACCAATGATATTAGGCGTCGACCGACGTCGGAGGCTCGCATGATGCGAACATGTGGAAACGATCCAGGTGGACCCCGTTCATACTCCATGGCATCGGGAGCATATCTCGAAAGCGAATATACGTGCTTCTTCACGAGCCTCAGGACTTGCTGAGTAATTGTCCATCGGTCAGGGTATCCATCCATATGTTGCTGGGGGCCGATCGTGTAAACCAATTGGAACCGGGCGTGAAGGATCTCGTCGCTCTCGTCCAAGATATCTCGAGCGTGAGAATGAAGCCACTTCTGAAGGCTCAGCCACTTGGATGCGCTGTCCGAAGTACCATGAGCATCCCTACTGCGCTCGCCATGGTGGTCAGCCTGTCTATTGTCGTTTTCGCTCGAGCTGTCTGGTGACTGGCTCAGCAATTTAAACATGTTAGCCACATGGCTGTCGCCTGGTAGCTGGGGTTCAATAGACCACTGAATTAACAACCATCAATATATCGATATATAATTATCTATGCGCACCGATCGCAACGACAGGGCTGTCTTGATGTACTCGTAGATCAATTTCGGATGCTTCAGTAACGGGTCGGTCGTAAGTTTGCCTGCACGTATCTGTTCCTCCACGCTCATCGACTTGAGCGATACGACGTGCTCGGGCTGGACAAGTAGAATCCCGCGCTCAGCCATGCATTGAGACATGAGCTTTTGTAGATCATCAATTTGAAGGCTGATCACTTCGCCCCAGTTGTCATACTCGGGGTTACGAGAGAAGGGCAGGTGGTATATTGGCCTATTTGTGAGCCCGCCAAGGCGAGCTACCAGTAGTTCGGACATCTGGACCGTCAACGCTTTTGGGACAATAACACGGACAAGCTGTTTTCCATCAGCGAGAGCAGCGGCAGCGATGGGGATGACCACGGATGATTTCCCTTCGCCCATATTGACCTGCAATACAGTGTTTTCACCGGATTGTGGGGATATCATCTCCATCGCTATTTCTGTCTGAGTGCGACGAATAAGAAAGTTTCCTTGAATCTGAAACAGGCAATGCGTAATGTTAGTAGAGACAAGTGCTCAGACACCGGAACCCGCACCTGAATTAACAGCCAATCCGGGTACTCTTCAGGATTCCACCCGTCGCATCCCTTGGTCTCTAATTCTTTTGCAAACTCCTCTTCGAGGCCGTCCAGTGCAAATCGGAGCAATCTCCGGGAACGCTGAAGGTCCAAAAGGAGTAATGCCAACGATGTCAAGCATTTCTTCCAACGTGGAGGGATGTCGATTGGTGAGGTGGATGCGAGATACCGCAAGAGGACATCTGCAGTAGTCAGCGGCCATTGACGAAATCGATCGAGTGCTTGTTCCCGCGGATTGCTTGTTGGACCCAGACTCTTCTTCAGAATTTCCAGAGAGTCCAGGTAGTTGACTCTGCACTGTACATAATGCTTCTCAAGTGCCTTGATGGGATTGTCTTCCACCACTCTATGGGTCATCTGAGACTCCATGCAAATACATTGTGCGCTGGTATCAAGGTGAGCGAGATATTCCCATTGAAATGAGGAGTCCGCCCGAAGAGAAGAGAATAGTTGATCCAATAGTGGGATATCTGACGATGATGTATTGTGACTGTCGCGAAGCAAGGCACTACGGGCCCGTAGTTCTGGCGGTGGGCGATAGCAAAGTAGTTGATCGAGTGCAATCTGTCTAGGTAAACACTCATTGAAAGACGAGATCGAATGTGGAAGAGTGGCTGGTCCAAGTTCAGCGGGGACATGTGTGGTCAAATACGTGCTCTCACCGTGATCGTCTAGAGAGGTTGGTCCACTAGTATTCGAAGGAAATAGATACGCAGCCCGTCGCGCAGCCTGCTTCTCTGGTGCACTAACAGGTTCGTGGTCATACGCTCTGCGATTCCAGTAATATCTTTTTCGGATTTCCTCGTACGCAGCGTTGATTTGAGGATACTGGGTTGAAGTCCAACCGTGGTGGTTACCGAAAGCTTTGAGTTTCATGATTGACCGACACCCACCCGACTGCAGAAGGCAAAGTGCTGCCTGAGCACCCGTTTTTCCTGTCAGTGGATCAGGCCGATGGCAGCTAGTCATGGCATGCAGATAAGCAAGATGTCGCGTGCTCGTCAAGCTGCCATTCCCTATCAAGCAACCCAGTTCGGTATCCACATCGTACGTGTGATATAATGGTTCATTGTGTCGGGCGAGAGAGTTCGGGTCAACGCCAATCTGGACCTGGTGATCGCCATGTAATTTGGGAAAGCCATTCGGTATGAGGACACGTCTGGGGATAAGTGCCTCTGGTACAAGGGTCCCTGCAATGTGGGTTTTCGACTGAAGAACGAGGAGGTTCTCTAACCCGAACAATGCACCAACACACTGATTCTCGTCGTAAACCATGTCCTTGAAGTCGCGGGACTCGAGTTCTTCCCTTTCATTGACAAAAAAGGACAACCCGTAGCGCGGCAAAGTGACCGACAACCGCGGCTCGTGTGCGGGGTCCGTGGGGGATGTGGTGATTAGGAGATTCCTGGACTGCCTCTGCAAGTTTTCGTCGTCCAAAGACCTCCGGAGCCGCAAGCTTTCATCGACATTATTGAGACACTCGAAACACCTGGAAACCATTTCCCAGGTTGGGCTTCGGATGTCCACAAGTGTCTCACAACCTTTATACGTACGATATTGTCCAGATGCACAACCAATCTCGATCATCCAGTTCTCTGAAGAATGTTCCCAAAGCTGTTCGACAGGGCGGATCTCGATCGTCTTTGTGCTAAAATTCAACCAATGTACATGACCATCAACGAGCACTGGCGGAAGGTCTCCCTGAAGTTTGCTGGGAGGAATTAGCTCGAGTATCTCTTTGGTTTGATTGCATTGCGCGCGAACCAC
>JBBPTL010000106.1:0-22056 GCA_038094095.1 Boletus putidus
CCGGTCACCCCGGATATTTGAAAACCCGCCAACTTGTTGCTGCGGAGTTTTGGTGGCCTGGATTGGCAACATTTGTACGAAAATACATCGAAGGTTGTGCCTTATGCCAGCAGGCCAAGGCCAACACTCACCCCACGACACCTCCGCTTCTTCCGATTCCCTCCTTGGCCTCCTGGCCATTCCAGCAGATCTCCTGCGACTTGATCACTGATCTTCCCCTTTCTGGGGGCTTTGACACACTATTGGTCGTGGTCGATCATGGGCTTACAAAGGGGGTAATTCTTTGCCCCACTAAGAAAACCATCAACTCAGAAGGCATCACCCTTCTCTTTTTCAAGAAGGTCTATGCCAGATTCGGACTTTATGAAAAGATCATCTCCGACTGAGGCCCCCAGTTCACCTCAGCCTTCGCCAGACAACTTGCCAAACTCCTTGGCTATGACCTATCCCTTTCCACTGCATACCACCCTCAGACTGATGGCAAAACTGAACAAGTCAACCAAGAAGTCGAAACCTACCTCCAGATCTTCTGTGGAAATAACCCTTCCACTTGGGCCGAGATGATTTCCCATGCCGAATTCGCACACAATCACCACCCTCACTCCGTAACAAATCAATCCCCATTCTATCTCATGATGGGATATGAACCCCGTCCTCTTCCTATGGTCATCTCTGAATCCAACGTCCCTGCGGTAGAAGAACGCCTCAGAGTCCTCTCCTCCGCCCGTAACGAAGCACTAGCGTCTCATGAACTAGCCAGACAAGTCATGAAAGCCCGCTCTAGACAACCCTTCACTCCATTCCAGAAAGGAGACAAAGTATGGCTGGAAGCTCGCAATCTCCGCCAAAATATAGAAAATCCAAAGTTTGCTCTAAAGCAAGAAGGACCTTTCACCATCTCCGACGTCCTATCTCCAATCACGTATTGACTACGCCTCCCCAAAACGTGGAGAATCCACAACACGTTCCATGCTTCCCTCTTATCCCCATACAAAGAAAACACCGAACACGGACCAAACTTCCCTCTACCACCGCCTGACCTAATACAAGGCGAAGAACATTACGAAGTGGAAGCCGTCTTACGACACCGTGGAACCCCGTCCAGACGAGAATTCCTGATTAAGTGGAAAGGATATCCCACATCTAACAATTCCTGGGAACCCGAACGGAACTTAGGAAGCGCAAAAGACGTCTTAGAGGATTATAAAAAGGTTCGACCAAAGGTCTTCCCCCCCAAGTCCAACCTCTCCCATAAACATATTCGTACTGCTTACTCCTGGTGTTATGGCTCGCCCAATCCTCCACCCCTGCGTTCTTACCCACTCAAACACTAGAAACTTTGTGGCTCCCCCTCTCGCTCATCATACCCATCTCCCTGCCGACAAACCCAGCCTTGACCTCATGGGGCTCATCCTCTCTGACAGTCACCTCGCCACCTCCATAGACGCCCTCATAGACACTAATTCCGCCATCCACACTTTGATTAAGGCATACCGCGACAATGCCAGGCTTAACGCCTGGATCAATTTTGTATCCACCCACCACACTCAAGTCGCCCCCGCCACTACCCTACTCAATCATATTCGCATAGACCAATGAGGGGCCATCCTCTTGGCTCTAGACCAACTCGATGCCATGGACCTCGTCATCGAAGCTGATGCGGCAGCCCTGGAAGCATCCACCAGAGCCCCCACCTCCCCCATACTCCCTGTCCCCGCACCATCCACCTTGTCCTCTCCCCTCTTACCAGAGGAACACTACGCCCTCGAGCATGCTGAAGCTATTGACCGACCCGATGACCCCCTCCCGGTCTCTCACTACTGGTATCATGAGGCATGCTTCGCTTGCCACTGGCTAGGCCATCAACAGATTGATTGCAGATACTATCAATGCCCCGGTTGCCGCAACTGGGCTCCTCATCACATCCAAGCCTTATGCCCTGTCAACAATTCCGGTCGTCGCCATCGCGGAGCTCCGTCTCCTCCCTCCTCCTCATCTTCATCCTCCTCTCAATGCTCTCATCGCTCCCGCCGGTCCCTAGGATCCGCCTTCTCCCCTGAACAACCCGTCACTGAGTCTGGTTGGAACCCAGTCATGGAAGAATGGCTTACCGAAGCTGATCGGGTTCATCAACAAGAACTCGCCAGTCACTCCCCCCTCCCAATCCCACAAGACGTCGAAGACGCCATCAGCAAAGTGTGGGAAGAAGATTAGTGGATGTTGTCATCCCCTTCTTTTTCCTCCCATTCTTTATCATCTTTCGTTTATTTTGACAAGTGGTACTTTTCAGTGTACAAAGGGGGTAATGTTACGATTCGTCCTTATTTCTTTTCTTTGCTTATGAATCACTTACCTTGATAACTAACCCAGTGTAACCCGGAACTCTCTTATTCTTTCCCCGTTGTTCTACAATGTTCTATAGGATTCTCCTCCTATTTTTATCATTATCACGCCATAGCTTTCATCCCTTATTCAGCATGGTCCGTGCGCAGCCTTGATAGTATAAATACGCCCAGTAGACTACCCTGTACCTCAGACTAGATCTACTTGGGAATTCTATCTCTTTCCTCGTACTCACTGCTTGAGTCTGTCTCTCGCAGTCTTTCTTTGTCTCACCAGAACTCAGAACCCTTGACTTCATCTCTGTGACGTTGTCTCGGCCCTATCCAGAACTCTCGACAACGTTACCTCGACTTTGTCTTGACCAGAACCGTTGACTTAGACCTCATCCAAGTCTACGCTTGTTCCTACCTGGACCAAGCATAACATTTCCCTCACCGATCACCATGCCTCTCACACTCATATTTAATTACCGCGCCTCATGTTTCCCCTATATACACAAACATGTACATACACTATGATAGTATATAAACCCCAAGTGCTAGGCTGGACAATCTCCAGTCTAGTTCACTTGGTTCTCCCCCTTAAGCCATTTGACACGAAGCTCACCACTTCCCTTCGTTTATCTTATCAGCCGAAGTTGCTACCTACGGGTGACGGCTGATGACGCTGCCCCTTATGTTGCCAAGGCAGCCGACGCTTCTCGCGTCCACGTCAATGATGCAACTCCGCTTGACCTGCTCGGACCTTTGGGTCTATGCTGCGGTGTCTCTTTCCTCTCTTTACTTTTACGGTTTGGGTGCGGCCTATGGACCATCACGGGTTTATGGGTTGTTTCACTTGAACTAGACTCTCATTTATCCATACCCCACACCATCGGTCGGCGTGCAGTCCGTGCTTGGAACCGCTATACAAGAAGACGGTTATTATGTCACGCTGAGTAACCCTCAGCACTCTAGATGTTAGAGCCCGACACTAACCAGCCACTACCGATCCCTTTCCCATCCATTGACTGACACCCTTGATGGAGGAGCCGTCTTCAGACCATTGGAGCTAGTCTCGCAGTGGCATATTTGACACGTCGGCAGGAGAAGGAGCCCAGTATTGTTTCAGGGACACACAGAGGTACAGGGAGTAGTAGGCACCCTCAGCACGAACGGCCGCATCCACGTGGACCGTTGCAAGAAGAAGACCACGTCTAGGACACGCAGGCAAGCATTAGGGACAGTCGTCCCCTGTGCTGTTACGCTCATCGGAGCTAACGAAAACGAGGAAGGAGAAGCGGTAGAGGGACGCCCACTGAGGGGCCAGACGATTGAGTTCCCCGCCAATGACTTCCACCATACATTGCTAATAACAACTTTACCCTCTCTACCTGACTGACGGTCGGAGCAGGCCAGCACCTGCTTGATCAGATGATGTCGGGATGCCATGAGACGATGAAGACAGGACCCGCTAGGTCCACCCCCGCACAACGGCACACATCCCTTCCCCCACAACGCACAACAGAGTGCACTCAGTATCTACCACGAGGCATGCCACAGCCTACCAGTGACATGCTATCGCTATCATGGCTGACGAGCCACTTATCGCTTATCGCAATATCTCACCACACAGAATGACGGTTCCACCTGAC
Source organism: Boletus putidus (assembly GCA_038094095.1). NCBI lineage: Eukaryota > Fungi > Basidiomycota > Agaricomycetes > Boletales > Boletaceae > Boletus > Boletus putidus. Next base: position 3,977 of record JBBPTL010000106.1, read on the forward strand.
GATCTATTCCGGTACACTACGGTACCTACCCACGTCCATGCTTAGCACCACGTGCTCAACAGAGCCCACTCTCAGATGACACGAGGCGTTTCACGCCACTCGTAGCACAGATAATGGGCCAACGGGCCCACCGTTATGTTTATCCATCCCCGCGCAATGGCACATTTTCCCCGAAGTGCTTTGGCACTTTCCGACGTCTACCCAAGTCGACGGACTCACCCCACAGATTACCTGCGGGTTGAAAGAAACCCACCCCACGTACGCGCCGGCAGACGCTGCTGGTAATTCCCCTTATGGCGCCTTACCTAACCTCTCGACGAGGATGACACGGGACAGGGCACATTATGTATGAGATAACAAAAAGGTACCGAAAAAGATAATCGCTGCCAGTTGGACAGGCATTGCTTAACTCGGAGGCGAGATGACAAAGCAGAGGGCCTGATGAGTACTTAGATAGTAGATCTATGTTTGTATTTGGTAATGGACTGTAATGACACATCCTGGGATGACACAAAAAGCACTGAGAAGTCTGATGCCAAGGGCAAAGAATGTGATGTGGGGGCTGCCGTACGCAGTATGACCTTTGAAGAAGCACGTGCGTTCTTCCGTGATGTCGAAGACATGGAGAACAAAAAGTCGGGAAAAGCCTGAGCCTGAAAGGGGTACGCTCCCTGGAGGGCAGAAATAGATTTTCTTTACTCACAGTTGACGACCTCACGGAAGTCGACCACTTTTCATCTCATTTGCCGTCAGAGGGGTCCCCAAAAGGGCTCGGCCGGGATGTTAAACTGGTGCTTAATTCCTCTACAAAAAATAAAAATATTGAAGATGATTTCCCCAATGACATCGTTGTGTTACACTTGGTCCGGGTAGGAACGAATGTAGACTTGGATGAGGTCTAAGTCAGGGGTTCTGGTCAAGACAATGTTGAAGTGACGATGTCGAGAGTTCTGTTAAGGTCAAGACGATGTCACGGAGACGAAGTCAAGAGTTCTGAGTTCTGGTGAGACGAAGAAGGACTGTGAGAGACAGACTCAAGCAGTGAGTTACAAGGAAAGAGATAGAATTCCCAAGTAGATCTAGTCTGAGGTACAGGGTAGATTACTGGGCGTATTTATACTGTCAAAACTGCGCACAGACCATGCTAAATAAGAGAGAAAAGCTATGGCGTGATAATGGTAAAAATAGGATGAGAATCCTATGGAACGTTGTAGAACAACAGAGAAAGAATAGGAGAGTTCCAGGTTGCACCGGATTAGTCATCAAGGTAGATGATTCATAAGCAAAGAAAAGAAACAGGGGCAAATTGTAACATTACCCCCTTTGTACATTGAAAAATACCACTTTGTCAAGTAAATGAAAGATAAAAATGGGGGGTGAAGAGGATAGACGAAATCCACTAATCTTCTTCCCATACTTCACTGATGGCATCTTCGATGTCTTGCGGAATTGGGAGGGGGGAGCGATTGGCGATTTCTTCGTCATGGAGGCGTACGGATTCCACGATCCATGCTTCATGGGCGACGGCATCGAATGGGGGAGTAGGCGGGTTCCACCCAGATTCGGCAATGGGGGACTTGGGAGAGAAGGTGGATCCTAAGGATCAGTGGGAGCAACAAGAGTGTCAAGAGGAAGATGAGGATGAGGAGGAGGGAGGAGACGGAGCTCCGTGATGGCGATGACCAGAGTTGTTGACAGGGCATAAAGCCTGGATATGATGAGGAGCCCAGTTGCAACAACCTGGGCATTGATAGTACCGACAATCTATCCGTTGATGGCCTAGTTGATGACACGTGAAGCATGCTTTGTGGTATCGATAGTGAGAGACCGGCAAAGGGTCGTCAGGTCGGTCAATGGCTTCAGCACGCTCTAGAGTGTATTGTTCCTCAGGTAAGAGGGGGGAGGACGAGGCGGATGGTGCGGGGACTGGGACGGCAGGAGAGGTGGGAGCTAGGGTGGATGTTTTGAGGGTTACTGTGTCAGCTTCAACCACAAGGTCCATAGTGTCGAGTTGGTCTAGGGTGAGGAGGATGGCCCTCCTTTGATCGATACGGATATGGTTAAGCAAGGTAGTGGCAGGGGCGAGCTGCAGATGGTGGGTGGCTACAAAATTAATCCAGGCGTTGAGCCTGGCGTTGTCTCGGTATGCCTTGATCAAGGCGTGGATGGCGGAGTCTGTGTCTAGGAAGGAGTCAATGGTGGTGGCAAGGCGGCTGTCAGACAGGAGGAGCCCCATGAGGTCAAGGCTGGGCATGTCAGAGGGGAAATGAGTACGGCGAGCGAGGGGAGGAGCAATGAAGTTTCTAGCATTGGAGCGGGTGAGGATACGAGGGCGGAGGATTGGGCAAGCCATAACACCAAGAGTAAGCAGTACGGATGTGTTTACGGGAGAGGTTGGACTTGGGAGGGAAGACCTTTGGTCGAACCTTTTTATAATCCTCTAAGATGTCTTTGGCGCTTCCTAAGTTCCATTCGGGTTCCCAGGAGTTGTCAGACGTGGGATATCCTTTCCACTTAATCAGGAATTCTCGTCTAGATGGAGTTCCACGATGTCGTAAGACAGCTTCCACTTCGTAATGTTCCTTGCCTTGTATTAGGTCAGGCGGTGGTAGAGGGAAGTTCGGACCGTGTTCGGCGTTTTCTTTGTATGGGGATAGGAGGGAAGCATGGAACGTGTTATGGATTTTCCACGTTCTAGGGAGGCAGAGTCTGTAGGTGATCGGAGATAGGTCGTCTGAGATAGTAAAAGGTCCTTCTCGTTTAAGTGTGAATTTGGGGTTTTTGACGTTCCATTGGAGGTTATGGCTTCTAGCCACACCTTGTCTCCTTTCTGGAATGGGGTAAAAGGTCTTTTTGAGCGGGCTTTCATGACCTGTCTGGCCAGTTCATGAGATGCGAGGGCTTCATTATGGGCGGAGGAGAGGACTCTGAGACGTTCTTCTACCATAGGGACATTGGATTCAGAGATGACCATAGGGAGGGGACGGGGTTCATATCCCATCATGAGATAGAACGGGGATTGATTTGTTATGGAGTGAGGGCGGTGATTGTGTGCAAATTCAGTGTGGGAAATCATTTCGGCCCAAGTAGGCGGGTTATTCCTGCAGAAGATCCGGAGGTAGGTTTCAACTTCTTGGTTGACTTGTTCAGTTTCACCATCAGTCTGAGGGTGGTATGCGGTGGAAAGGGATAGGTCATAGCCAAGGAGTTTGGCGAGTTGTTTGGCAAAGGCTGAGGTGAACTGGGGGCCTCAATCGGAGATGATCTTTTCATAAAGTCTGAATCTGGCGTAGACTTTCTTGAAAAAGAGAAGGGCGATGCCTTCTGAGTCAATGGTTTTCTTAGTAGGGCAAAGAATTACCCCCTTTGTAAGCCCATGGTCAACCATGACCAATAGCGTGTCAAAGCCCCCTGAAAGGGGGAGGTCGGTGATCAGGTCACAGGAGATCTGTTGGAATGGTCGGGAGGCTGAAGAGGGAATCGGGAGAAGTGGGGGCGTCGTGGGATGAGTATTGGCCTTGGCCTGTTGGCATAAGGCACAACCTTCGACATATTTGCATACAAATGTCACTAAGCCAGGCCACCAAAACTCTGCAGCAACAAGTTGTCAGGTCTTCAGATATCCGGGGTGGCCGGTGGTCAGGTGATCGTGGTGCCACTGTACGACAGATCGGCGGAGGTCGGAGTTGTCAGGGATGTACACACGGCCTTGATAGGTCAGGACGCCTGCGTCATGTTGCCAGTCAGAGAGTCTAGACCGGAATCGGGCAGGGAGATCTTCCATGCTCTGTAAGGAGGATAGTACTAGGGGATCGGTCGAGGAGGACTGGGAAATCTTATCCCGGAGGGTGGTGTCAATGAGATTGATGAACAGGTCATCGGGGAGGAGGGTGACATTGGTATTGTCATCGTCGTCAGTGGGGACAAGGTCGGGCTGTTGTGAGAGGGCATCGGGGGCTGCCAAGTCTTTCCCAGGAATGTGGGAGATCTGGAGGTCAAAGTCGGTGATATCAAGTAACCAACGGGCTTGGCGTCAATTTAGGTTCTGGGGCTGTCGGAAATAGGTGAGATTTTTGTGGTCTGTAAAAACCTGCACAGGAAACGGGGATCCGTGGAGATAGTGTCGCCACGTTTTCAGGGTGTGGATAACCGCGAGGAGTTCTCTGTCGTAAATATCATAATTCCTTTCAGCAGAGCCAAAGGTCTGGGAGATGTATCCGCAAGGGTGCCATTCACCATTAGAATTGTCTGGAGGAGGACTCCTCCGGTTGCATATTTCGAGGCGTCGGTGATGGCAAAAGGTTGGGTGAGGTTGGGCATGCGGAGTACTGGTTGAGAAAGAAAGGCTTCCTTTAGAGCGGAGAACGCTTCCTGACAGCGTGGGGACCATTCCCAGGGCATGTTCTTTTTGGTTAGGTCGAGGAGGGGTCGTGTGACGTTTGAGTACGAGGGAATAAATCGGCGATAGAAGTTGGCGAAGCCAAGAAATGAATGGACTTCCTTGACCTTCATGGGAATGGGCCAGTCGGCAATTCCATTTAGCTTTATGGGGTCCATAGTGATTTCGCCTGGTTTCATTACCATTCCCAAATATTCGACTTCGTCAACGGCAAACTTGCACTTTTCTAGTTTCAAACATAGGTCCAGTTCCTTCATGCGTTGGAGAACACAACGAGTATGTTCTTCATGGGTTTTCTTGTCAGGGGAGAAGATGAGGAGGTCATCCATGTAAATTACAAGCCATCCCTCGGCTATAAGGTCATGGAATGAGTCGTTCATGAATCGTTGGAATGTCGGGGGGGAGTTGGTCAGTTCAAAGAACATGACATTGGGTTCAAAGAGTCCTTTGTGTGTGATGAAGGTGGCTTTCCACTGGTCGCCTTCCTTGATTCGGACGTTGTTGTATCCCCATCTGACATCGAACTTGGTGAAGACCTTTGCGTCTTTTAGCTTATCAATGAGGTCGGAGATAAGAGGAAGGGGGTATGTGTCTCTGATGGTATGTTCATTAACGTATCAATAGTCCTGGCAAGGGCAAAGCCCTCCATCCTTCTTTTTGACAAAGAAGAGGGATGCTTGGGGGGATTTCGAAGGTCTAATCTTGCCAGTTTGAAGATTTTCGTCAAGGAAGTCTTTGGTTGCTTTCTTTTCATTGGGAGAGAGGGGATAAACTTTTCCTACTTTTGGAATGAAGGAGTTGTTTAGATGGATGGCGTGGTCATATGGTCTGGATGGGGGAATGTGGTTGGTGGCTTCCTTTTCAAAGATGGAAGCAAATTCTGCATAGGCAGGGGGGAGTACGGGTTTTGGTTTTATTCTATCGGCTTCTTGGGCCAGTTCAGTGGACCTAGTAATCCTGGCGATCCGTTTGCCAGTATACGTATTTGGAAAATAACGAGTGGCGGACTTCATGATTCGTCCAACATGGTAGTGGGCAACTGCTCACTCCGTATATTCGTCCTCCTCTTCATATTCAAGGTAGTCGAAAAGTCTGGCCCGCTGGACTTGGTTTAGGTTAATGTGATGGGGAATTCAGGCCTTTTTCTTGGTGGTTTTCGAGGCATAGTTGGCTCGTCCAGCGGCATGGGTAAAATAGAGGTCAAGGGATTTATCTAACTTTTCATCGATCTCGACAGTTTTCTTTCTCCAGTCAATTTTTGGGTTGGTGGCTTTCAGCCACGGATGTCCTAGAATAATATTCTCACGTCCGAGATGGAGAACATGGAGAAAAATTTTCTGTGTGATGGTACCAATTTTAATAAAGAGGGAGGTAGAGAATTTAATGTCTCCTCCTTTGTTCAGGGAGTGGTCGGCGTTTTGAGCTTTGATCGGAGAGGGGAGTTGTTTGGTGGGGAGTTTGTTCTTCTGGACGAAATTCCAGTCTATACAAGAGATTTCTGTGCCACTATTGATGAGGGCAGCAGTTTCGACGACTTTCAATGTGCTGTTGGGGACGATAACCTGCACTGGAAGTTTGATGGAAGCAGATTTGGATTCGTCTACAATTACGGGAGCACATGTTACAAAGGAAGAGGAGAAGACTTGCGTCGAAGAAGTTCCTCCAATTAAAAATCCCTCTTGTTTTTGATGTAGAGGCGAGAGATGAAAGCTTCATTGTCTTCATCGTCCGAGTCCTCTACTTCTTCTAACCTGGGGAGGTCTTCATCATCGCCTTTGGTCACCTCTCTGACCTTCTTTTCGCGACTTCCTCCATTTCTTTGGGCCTGGTCGTGGTTGGGGCAATCTCTGATAAGCCCAGGCTTGCTACACTTGAAGCAGAGGCCTTTGCGTCGGTGTTCTTCTTTCTGGGATGGGGATAGCTTGATGGCATCTACGTCCATAGCGTTGGGGTCCTTGTCTTCCTTTCTGGCTGAGGAAGGGGTGGTGTCGTAGTAATGGTTGGGGCGGTAAGAGGTCTTCTTCCGCTTGTCTTTGTCATGGTGGCGGGCAGTGATAGCATTGGCCTTCTTCTTTTGATGATGGAAGAGGAGAGCTTTCTCGTACCATTCATCAATTACTGTGGGTACTTTATCCATGGTGAAGATTCACCCAGATAATGTGGGGGAGAGTCCTGCCGAGAAGTATTCGATCAGGATGGTGTCGTTGAGGGTGCCGCTAAGTGCAGCGTTCTTCTTACAGTCGGCTAAATAATCAGCTAAGTTATTTTCCATGCGTAGGGTCCAGAGGTTGGACAACGCTTCTCCTTTTGAGTTGGAGTTCTTAAAAGCTTTGTCGAAGCTGGTGGTAAAATCTTTCATTGTCCCGAAGGATGGAGGGGATGCTGTGAGGCAGGTTCGTCGGTAAGTGGTGGGCCAAGAGAGGGCCGCTCCTTTCTTCATGTGGGACAACGCGAAGGCGATCTTCTTGTTGTCGTTGTCATATACATCGCTGTTAACTAACAGGTAAGACTGCACGGTGAGGAGCCATGACTCAGCCTTTTCGTAGTCGCTGTCAAAGGCTTCGGGGAACCAATTTTAAGTTCAGTTGCTTTCTGGTGGGACATACTGTTATGAGGTGGGGGTGTGAAGGGTGTGGATGGGATGAGGATCAGCGTCAGGGTTTCTGGGGAGCAGGGTGCAGGAGGAACGGGAGGGTGGAGTGCAGATAGTTCGTGTGCTAGGTGAAGGTTGTCCTCATTTTGGACAGTAGTTTCTTCTTCAGTTCCGATGGGGTAGTCTTCGTCGGATTCAGAAGGGTCTGAGGGGGGAGAGTCGGCTTCTTCCTCTGAAGAAGGAGGCAGGGGGGAGGATATACGAAGGTGTGGGTAGCATCTGCCTGATGGGACAGCGGAGAATCGGTCTGTGTTTCGAGACGTAATGGTGACTCACGTGGTAGTGGCGGTCATTTAGTGTAGACTAGATCTTTTGTTACGCTTGGTCCAGGTAGGAATGAACGTAGACTTGGATGAGGTCTAAGTCAGGGGTTCTGGTCAAGACAAAGTCGAAGTGACGATGTCGAGAGTTCTGTTAAGGTCAAGACGACGTCACGGAGATGAAGTCAAGAGTTCTGAGTTCTGGTGAGATGAAGAAGGACTGCGAGAGACAGACTCAAGCAGCGAGTTACAAGGAAAGAGATAGAATTCCCAAGTAGATCTAGTCTGAGGTACAGGGTAGATTACTGGGCGTATTTATACTGTCAAAACCGCGCACAGACCATGCTAAATAAGAGAGAAAAGCTATGGCGTGATAATGGTAAAAATAGGATGAGAATCCTATGGAACGTTGTAGAACAACGGAGAAAGAATAGGAGAGTTCTGGGTTGCACCAGATTAGTCATCAAGGTAGATGATTCGTAAGCAAAGAAAAGAAACAGGGGTGAATCGTAACACTTTGTGCGAAGCATACACACTGATTGGGAAATACTTATGACGATCCAAGTGGCTCCTGCTAGTCAGAGTCGCAACTTTACGAAAACAGAAGCGTTGCTAGATAGCGGTGCAAACGCAATCTTTATTGATTGTGCGTGGGCTGAGAAGACTAAGCTCCCGCTTAAACTATTATGAAATCCTATTCCCGTGTTCAACATGGACGGAACTAAGAATTCCACTGGTAATATCACACATGCCACAGAAGTAATTGTCGAGTACCAGGGTCATCGCAAACGAGTTCTCGCTGAAGTAACTGACCTGGGAAAGAATCAGTTTATCCTCGGATACTCCTGGCTAAAGCGCCACAACCCTGATATTGATTGGATCAAGGGTGACGTAAAACTTACGCACTGTCCTATGCATTGCCAAGTGCTGCAGGACAAGTCTGGATTTGTCAGAACCTTAGAAAAGGAAGAGGAAGATAACGCTTATATTGCGCATGCCATACTCCGGTCTCTTGACGAGCCAACTAAAACCGAGAAAACCTCTGAGGAACTTGTTCCTAAGGAATACCACGAGTATCTAAAGGTATTCTCTAAAGAAGAATCAGAGTGTATGCTGGTCCGCAAACCATGAGATCACGCGATTGATATGAAGGACACGTTTAAGCCCAAGAGAGGTCACATCATACCCCTCTCCTCCACTGAACAGGAAGAAGTTTCCACATTCATAGATGACCAAATGAAGAAGGGTTACATTTGTCCCTCTAAATCACCACAGACATCGCTGGTATTCTTCGTGCCTAAGAAAGATGGCCGAAAGAGAATGGTACAGGATTACCAATACCTAAACGAACACACGGTTCACAATAATTATCCACTGCCCTTGATTGCGCAGTTGGTAGATAAACTCAAAGGAGCAAAGCTCTTTACCAAAATGGATCTCAGATGGGGATACAATAACGTTCGCATCAAGGATGGTGACAAATGGAAGGCTGCATTCGTATGTTTCAGGGGCGCTTATGAACCCCTGGTTATGTACTTCGGCTTATGCAATTCCCCGGCCACGTTCCAAGCAATGATGAACGAGATCTTCACAGATATGGACGATGTGGTAGTTGTCTACATCGACGACCTAATGATCTTCACAAAAACAGACAACCCTATAGAACACGACAGGATCGTGAAAGAAGTCTTAAAATGGCTAGAGGAGAACAGTCTCTTCGTTAAGCCAGAAAAATGCATTTTCTGTGCCACAGAAGTCGAATTCCTCGGAATGATCATAGGAAAAGACGGAATTAAAATGGATCAAACGAAGGTCCAGGCAATCTTAGAATGGCCAGCACCAAGGAATGTAAAGGGTGTTAGGAGCTTTTTAGGTCTCGCCAATTTTTACCGAAGGTTTATCAAGGATTACACGAAAGTCGCACGTTTCCTTAATGATCTGTTGAAGAAAGATTAAACCTTCGAATGGCTAGAAGCTCAGCAGGTTGCGTTTGACATGCTTAAGCACTGCTTTACCACCACCCCTGTTCTGGCATTCCCGAATAATGATTGCCAATTCCACCTAGAAACCAATGCCTCGGATTTCGCCACAGGCGCTGTACTATCTATAGAAAAAGAATCTAAGTGGCACCCCATTGCTTATATGTCACACAGTATGTCTCCGCAAGAACAGAACTACCCCATCACAGATAAGGAGATGCTGAGCATCATCCGTGCTTTGGAGTTATGGCAGCACTATCTTGAAGGAGCTAGGCAATTTGAGGTCTGGAACGACCACGCCAATTTACAATACTTTATGAAAGCGCAGGATCTTAACCGACGCCAAGCTAGATGGCAGCAGTTCCTGATGCGTTTCAATTACGTCTTTGTTTATAAGCCTGGCGCTACCAATACGAAAGCCGATGCTCTATCTCGCCGTGAAGATCATGCAGTAGGCATTGAGAATGACAATAAAGCGGTCTTGATGATCCCGCCGGAACGGATAAGAACCCAGAAAGTTGTAATCTGCGATGAAGGCAACAAACTTCTAAAACTCATGAAACAACACACTGCATTGCTTAAGGAAAGTGACGTACACGATCTTAGATTGAAGCACAGTGCATACCTTGCTGACGGTGTATTCATTAAAGATAACAAGCTTTACGTGCCCGATATAGAAGGGCTACGCCTAGAGGTGCTTTACACACATCATGACTCCCCGGTTGCAGGACACCCGGGCTATGAAAAGATGCTAGAGCTGATCCAGCACTCATACTGGTGACCTGGCATTGCTCCTTTTGTAAAGGATTACATTTCACATTGCGACAGGTGCGCACACATGAAGGGCTCAAACCAGGCGCCAAGCGGCCTGTTACACCCTTTAGAAGTTCCTGAAGGACCATGGGAAGATATCTCAGCTGATTTCATTACGGGCTTGCCCCTATCCCATGGATCCAACTCTATTTTAGTAGTCGTTGATTGATTCTCAAAAGAAATGGTATTTATACCCACGGTGAAGACAGTCACAGCGCTTGACACCGCTAAGTTATATTTGCACCATGTTTGGAAGAACCACGGCCTTCCCTGATCGATCATTTCGGATCGGGCCTGCAGTTCGCATCCCAGGTTATGCAGGACATTTGCAAACACCTCGGAATTAAGAGTAAATTATCTACTTCCCATCACCCGCAGACAGACAGTCAGACAGAATGAATGAACCGTGACCTGCAGCAGTATCTGTGTCTGTTCTATGCAGAAAAACAAGAGGATTGGACAGACTGGTTGCCAATTGCCCAGTTCTCATATAACTCTAAAATGTCGAATGCGACACAGAAAACCCCTTTTGATGTTACGTGGTCTTACGTTCCCCGCATGGGAATCGAAACACGTGTTGCTAAGGCGCCAGCTGCCGAAGCATTTGCCAATTTGATGGGCAAAACCCTTGAGGAAGCTAAAAATAACATTATTAAGGCTCAGGAACAGATGAAAGTCCAAGCCGATAAGCACCGCACCAAAGTACCCGCTTACGAAGTCGGATCTAAGGTGTGGTTATCTACTACCAATCTCCGCTTGACGCAGCTATCTAAGAAAATGACGGAACGATGGATTGGACCTTACGAAGTTCTGGAACTCATTGGTACCAATGCAGTCAAGTTACGGCTGCCTCGTTCTATGAAAATCCATGATGTAGTAAATGTGTCCAGGGTGAAACCTTACAAGGAACAGCTGCCTGGTCAGCCTATTGTTGCACCTGGAGCAGTCACGGTCACTGAGGATCGTGATGAACTCTACGAAGTGGAATATATTGTTGAATCTCGATACAAGGGATGTCGCCTGGAGTACTTAGTCCACCGATGAAGAGCATACGTGGGAACCCGAGGGCAGTCTCCTCACCACGGCCCGGGAGGCCATCTCCGAATTTCATGCTGCCAACCCACAGGCACCTCAGAAGCTCCGAATGTCCCACTTGGACTTTGTTCGGCTATTCTGCCCTTATGAAAATCTAACCAATGTGCCTTTGCACCTTGCACCCTTTGATCACCTAGAAGTCAATCCATAGAGGGGGGGTAGTGTTACGGTTATGGCCCCTAGCCCCTAACGGACTTGTCTTTTTCTTTCATTTTCTTTTATCTTATCTTATCATGACAGTATTGACTACTGATTGCTCTAGATCATTGCCTTGCTTGTCCCTCATGGACGCAGGCTCCTTTTCATTTCTTATTCACGCCTCATGGACACTTCACTACTTATTCATTTCTCTTAGGTGCCTCACTTGATGTGCACCGATCACATTCATTTTTACATCCTCATGTTACTCATATGTTTTCCTCATGTTTTCCTTACCGATCACCATGCCTCTCACACTCGTATTTAATTACCACGCCTCATGTTTCCCCTATATACACAAACATGTACATACACTATGATAGTATATAAACCCCAAGTGCTAGGCTGGACAATCTCCAGTCTAGTTCACTTGGTTCTCCCCCTTAAGCCATTTGACATGAAGCTCACCACTTCCCTTCATTTATCTTATCAGCCGAAGTTGCTACCTACGGGTGACGGCTGATGACGCTGCCCCTTATGTTGCCAAGGCAGCCGACGCTTCTCGCATCCATGTCAATGATGCAACTCCGCTCGACCTGCTCAGACCTTTGGGTCTATGCTGCAGTGTCTCTTTCCTCTCTTTACTTTTACAGTTTGGGTGCGGCCTATGGACCCTCATGGGTTTATGGGTTGTTTCAGCTGTGTTGCAAGTTATGACCGGGCATAACTACTATATATGGAAAGTGTTTCACAGGAGTTGAGAAACTTAGTAGACATGTGTACTAAAAATGTATACAGCCAAGATACAGACACATGAAGCAGCAATACATTTGTATGGTATTGATTATATATTTAGGATTGGATAGAAATAAAAAATAAGTGGTGATAAGTTGGTTGGATGGAAAAATATTCAGATGAGTGGATAGGACTACTATAATTATAAAGAGATTTTGAGATGAGTGCAAAGTCAGATGATTTTTAGTGCACGTGTGCACTAAAAAATACACAGCCACAAACACTGTCTCAGGATGTGACTACAAAAGACTAGATTGATGCTCTCTAGATAAGGATGGTGCATCAATCCATCTTTATCATCATACTCCTAGTACATTGTTAGTAGATATTGAAAGTTATTCACTAATAACTTACTGCCATGTAGTTTTCTCTTGATTTCCACATGTAATGTTGTCCATTTTCATTTGAGGTTGGCTATTTCATTAATAAATGAGTGTTTAATTCACAGATGGACTAAGAACCTCACCTCATTTGCTGGACTTTCTTGTGATTTTTATACATCAAAATTGTTATGATTCGCCCCTGTTTCTTTTCTTTTGCTTATGAATCCCCTACTTGGATGACTAATCCGGCATAACCCGGAACCTTCTTATTCTTTCTACGTTGTTCTACAATGTTCTATAGGATTCTCCTCCTATTCTTATCATTATCACGCCATAGCTTTCATCCCTTATTCAGCATGGTCCGTGCACAGCCTTGACAGTATAAATATGCCCAGTAGACTACCCTATACCTCAGACTAGATCTACTTGGGAATTCTATCTCTTTTCTCATACTCACTGCTTGAGTCTGTCTCTCGCAGTCTTTCTTCGTCTCACCAGAACTCAGAACCCTTGACTTCGTCTCTGTGACGTTGTCTTGGCCTTATTCAGAACCCTCAATGTCGTCACTTCGACTTTGTCTTGACCAGAATCATTGACTTAGACCTCATCCAAGTCTACGCTCGTTCCTACCTGGACCAAGCGTAACAAAAGATCTAGTCTCTACTAAACAACCGCCACTACTATGTGAGCCACCATTACGTCTCGAAACACAGACCGATTCTCTGCTGTCCCCTCGGGCAGACGTTACCCACACCTCTGCATATCCTCCCCCCCGCCTCCTTCCTCAGAAGAAGAAGCCGATTCTCCCCCCTCAGACCCCTCTGAATCCGACGAGGACTACCCCATCAGAACTGAAGAAGAGACTACTGTCCGAAACGAGGACGACCTCCACCTAGCCCACGAATTATCCGCACTCCACCTTCCTGTCCCTCCGACACCCTGCTCCCCAGAAATCCTGACACTGATCCTCACCCCATCTGCACCCTTCGCACCCCCACCTCATAGCAGTATGTCCCACCAGAAAGCCACCGAACTTAAAATCAGTTCCCCCGATGCCTTTGATGGCGACTATGACAAGGCTGAGTCATGGCTCCTCACCGTCCAGTTCTACCTATTAGTTAACAACGACGTATACAATAACGACAACAAGAAGGTCGCCTTCACATTGTCTCATATGAAGAAAGGATCGGCCCTCTCTTGGGCCACCACATATTGATGAAACTGCCTCATGGCATCCCCTCCGTCTTTTGGGACAATGAAAGATTTTATTAACAGCTTTGACAAAGCATTCAAGAACTCCGACTCGAAAGGAGAAGCATTGTCCAACCTCTGGACTCTACGCATGGAAAACGACTTGGCTGGATACCTAGCCAACTTTAGAAAGAACGCCGCACTCAGTGGCACCACCAACAACACCATTCTCATTGAATGCTTTTCGGCAGGACTCTTCCCCGCTCTCTCTGGGTGAATCTACGCCATGGACAAAGTACCTACAGTTATTGACGAATGGTACGAAAAGGCTCTCCTCTTCTCCCGCCAAAAGAAGAAGGCCAATGCTATCGTGGCCCACCACCACGACAAAGACAAGCGGTGTTACGCTGATGCGCAAGAAACCTAGTTCTGATAGCTGGCACTCAGAGTGTAGCCAGAGGACACTTTGGGAGGTGTGGGGAAACTCAGACTCAGGTGCGCACACAAGAGATCTGGAAGAGACTAGATTGCTAGCACGAAGTGCATAGAACTAGCTGGGGAATACATGTACAGAATATGACCCTTTATATAGGGTTGGGAGTGGCGCACAGACCATGCTGTGTATCATACACGGACCATGTGGATAAATGAGGATGAGCGGCGCTATCCGCGAGAAGTCTGGATCATAGCAAATAGAATGTTCTAGAAGAAAGTTGAAGGGAATGCTGATGTAAGATAAGATGAAGTAAGCATAATGATACATAGGGGCTATCCCCCATGCAGCTGTAGTCCGAAGACCAGGTCCCAATCATAGCGAAGTGAAGAGAAAGAAATATCCGTAACAAGCGGAAGATGTAACGTGGAACGATACAAATAACGCTGACGCGCGTAGAACCTAGTCTGAAGCTGGCACTCAGAGTGTAGCCAGAGGACACTTTGGAAGTGAAGGGAAACTCAGACTCAAGTGCGCACACAGGAGATCTGGAAGGAGACTAGATTGCTAGCACGAAGTGCGTAGAACTAGCTGAGGAATACATGTACAGAATATGACCCTTTATATAGGGTTGGGAATGGTGCACAGACCATGCGGCTGTGTATCGTACACGGACCATGTGGATATATAAGGATGAGCAGTGCTACCTGTGAGAAGTCTGGATCGTAGCAAATGGAACGTTCTAGAAGAAGTCGAAGGGAATGCTGATGTAAGGTAAGATGATGTAAGCATAACGATACATAGGGGTTATCCCCCATGCAGCTGTAGTCTGAAGACTAAGTCCCAATCGTAAAGAAGTGAAGGAAAAGAAATATTCGTAACAGAAGAAAACCTCGTACCGCCCCAACCATTACTATGACACCACCCCTTCCTTGAGCAGGAAGGAAGACAAGGACCCCAATGCCATGGATGTAGACGCCATCAAACTATCCCCGTCCCAGAAGGAAGAACACCGACGTAAAGGCCTCTGCTTCAAATGTAGCAAGCCAGGACTTATCAAGGACTGCCCCAACCATGACCAGGCCCAACAAAACGGAGGAAGTCGCGAAAAGAAGGTCAGAGAGGTGACCAAAGGCGACGATGAAAACCTCCCCAGGTTAGAAGAAGTAGAGGACTCGGACGATGAAGACAATGAAGCTTTCGTCTCTCGCCTCTACATCAAAAACAAGAGGGATTTTTAATTGGAGGAACTTCTTCGATGCAAGTCTCCTCCTCATCTTTTGTAACATGTGCTCCCGTATTCATAGACAAATCCAAATCTGCTTCTATCAAACTCCTGTTGCAGGTTATTGTCCCGAACAGCACCCTGAAAGTCGTTGAAACCGCTGCCCTCATTGATAGTGGTGTAGAAATCTCATGCATAGACTGGAACTTTGTCCAGAAAAACAAACTCCCCACCGAACGACTCCCCTCTCCGACCAAAGCTCGAAATGCCGACCACTCCCCAAACAAAGGAGGAGACATTAAATTCTCTACCTCCCTCTTTATTAAAATCGGTACCATCACGCAGAAAGTTTTCCTCCACGTTCTCCACCTTGAACGCGAGAACATTATTCTAGGACACCTGTGGCTGAAAGCCACCAACCCAAAAATCGACTGGAGAAAGAAAACTGTCGAGATCGATGAAAAGTTAGATAAATCCCTCGACCTCTATTTTACCCATGCCGCTGGATGAGCCAACTATGCCTCGAAAACCACCAAGAAAAAGGCCCGAATCCCCCATCACGTTAACCTAAACCAAGTTCAATGGGTCCAACTCTTCAACTACCTCGAATACGAAGAGGAAGATGAATATACGGAGCGAGTAGTTGCCCACTACCATGTTGGACGAATCATGAAGTCCGCCACCCGCTATTTTCCAAATACGTATACTGGCAAACGAATCACCAGGATTACTAGGTCCACTGAACTGGCCCAAGAAGCCGAAAGAATGAAACCAAAACCCGTACTCCCTCCTGCCTATGCAGAATTTGCTTCCATCTTTGAAAAAGAAGCCACCGACCACGTTCCCCCATCCAGACCATATGACCACGCCATCCATCTAAACGACTCCTTCGTTCCAAAAGTTGGAAAGGTTTATCCCCTCTCCCCCGATGAAAAGCAAGCGACCAAAGACTTCCTTGATGAAAATCTTCAAACTGGCAAGATTAGACCTTCGAAATCCCCCCAAGCATCCCCCTTCTTCTTTGTCAAAAAGAAGGATGGAGGACTTCGTCCTTGTCAGGACTATCACTACATCAACAAACATACCATCCGAGACACATACCCCCTTCCCCTTATCTCTGACCTCGTCGACAAACTCAAGGATGCAAAGGTCTTCACTAAGTTCGACATCAGATGGGGATACAACAATGTCCAAATCAAAGAAGGTGACCAATGGAAAGCTGCCTTCATCACACACAAAGGACTCTTCGAACCCAATGTCATGTTCTTTGGACTGACCAACTCCTCCCCGACATTTCAACGATTCATGAATGACTTATTCCGCAACCTTATAGCAGAAGGATGGCTCGTAATATATATGGACGACCTCCTCATCTTTTCCCCCGACGAGAAAACCCACAAAGAACATACTCGTCACGTTCTCCAACGCATGAAAGAACTGGACCTATGTTTGAAACTAGAAAAGTGCAAGTTCGCAGTCAATGAAGTCAAATATTTGGGAATGATAATGAAACCAGGCGAAATCGCTATGGACCCCGTAAAGCTAAAAGGAATTGCCGACTGGCCTGTTCCCACGAAGGTCAAGGAAGTCCGTTCATTCCTTGGCTTCGCCAACTTCTATCACCAGTTCATTCCCTCATACTCCAACGTCACACGACCCCTCCTCGACTTAACCAAGAAAAACATGCTCTGGGAATGGTCCCCACGCTGTCAAGAAGCATTCTCGGCTCTCAAAGAAGCCTTCCTTTCCCAACCAGTACTTTGCATGCCCGACCTCGCCCAACCATTCGCCATCACCACCGACGCCTCGAAATATGCAACCGGAGGAGTCCTCCTCCAGACGGATTCTAACAGGGAATGGCACCCTTGCGGGTACATCTCCCAGACCTTCGGCTCAGCTGAACGAAATTATGATATTTACGACAGAGAACTCCTCGCGGTTATCTGCGCCCTGAAAACGTGGCGACACTATCTCCATGGATCCCCTTTTCCTGTACAGGTCTTTACAGACTGTTATGCTTGGTCCAGGTAGGAACGAGCGTGGACTTGGATAAGGTCTGGGTCAAGGGTTCTGGTCAAGACAAAGTCGAAGTGACGACGTCGAGAGTTCTGGATAGGGCCGAGACAACGTCACAGAGACGAAGTCAAGGGTTCTGAGTTCTGGTGAGATGAAGAAAGACTGCGAGAGACAGACTCAAGCAGCGAGTACGAGGAAAGAGGTAGAATTCCCAAGTAGATCTAGTCTGAGGTACAGGGTAGTCTACTGGGCGTATTTATACTATCAAGGCTGCGCACGGACCATGCTGAATAAGGGATGAAAGCTATGGCGTGATAATGATAAAGATAGGATGAGAATCCTATAGAACGTTGTAGAACAATGTAGAAAGAATAAGAAGGTTCCGGGTTGTGCCGGATTAGTCATCCAAGTAAAGGATTTGTAAGTAAAGAAAAGAAACAGGGGCGAATTGTAACATGGACCATAAGAATCTCACCTATTTCCAACAACCCCAGAATCTAAATTGATGCCAAGCCCGTTGGCTACTCGATATCACTGACTTCGACCTCCAGATCTCCCACGTTCCTGGGAAAGACTTGGCAGCTCCTGATGCCCTCTCCTGACGACCAGATCTCGTCCCCGCTGACGACGACGACAATACCAACGTCACCCTCCTCCCTGATGACCTATTCATCAACCTCATTGACACCACCCTCCGGGATAAGATTTCCCAATCCTCCTCAACCGATCCCCTCGTACTATCCTCTTTACAGAGTATGGA